>JACEFZ010011339.1:55000-146820 GCA_014155875.1 Cepaea nemoralis | reverse complement strand
AAAACCCCCCAAATTGGGGGGCCTTGGTTTTTTTTTTAAAAAAACCAAAAAGGAGGAAGGGGGCTTTCTTTTGGTATGCTCTGACAAACGGTAAACAGTCAGAGGACACATTACACGAAGATTGCGATTCTAGGGGAAGAGCCAGTCATACATCGCATGCTGCTTGGTGATGGATAAGTGAATACACTTACACCAATTGACCTAATTCGCATTTGCAAAGACAGCTAAAGTTTACATAGCACAAAGAACCCGTGGCATCACACGGTTGTCAGTCATGAGGGGTTAAGACGTCTATGTGGTCTGAGTGAATTTAACAACACCATGAGCTGCCAGAATAAGTAATGAGAATCCAAAGCACACAGGACATGTATCACAGACAATGTAAAGACAGAAATCGACATTTGCCAAAGTTTTGAGAAGGGGACAACTTTAATATACTTGCACAGCTGGTATAGCTCAAAATGGATGGAGATAGCAATGGAGATTAACATACACAAACGGCAGCCTTAACTGTTGATTTCGAAACGGATCAGCTGCCACACAGGGCTACAGGACAGTCACATTGTAGTGTTGACAGCAGAAAAGACACTTAGCATATCTACGTGGAATTATTGCAGTCAGTAAGTGTATTTTGCATTATGAGAGCAGTCAATAATACAAGACTGTAGTTGCTGGAATGTGGAAACAACTGTGGCAATACTAGGGTGTTGTGTATAGTATATATATATATATATATATATATATATATATATATATATATATATATATATATATATATATATATATATATATATATATATATATATATATATATATATATATATATATTATACACAACCTGTAGGCTGTAAGAACAGATAGTATTCATGTTATACAATGTCTGAACGAGACTAAGCACCTGTGGCTTTAACCAGAGTGCAGCGACATGAAAACTAAGTTTTTAACATATGTTATAAACAACAGACAAAACATGGCAGAAGGAAAGATACTTGATAATACACATAACAACAATGAGACTTGTCTAGAAAATAAAGCTTCTTGAGTTTATAAATAAGGAGACATGTTGTTGTTCATTTGACTTAAGAATCCATATGCACTGCGTGTGGTAGTGAACAACGCCGAAATATTTTACAAATGTATGTCATTTGTTAATCTGTCATGTTCATTTAAATATATGTAACAGGAGGAAAAATATCAGGACTAGGAAGATATAATCTCCCTACACTTAAGTGCTCAAAGATGAAGAAGCGCAACATTGACTTCTAGTGGGCCTGAGAAGTAAGGGATAATAAAAGAAAGAGAGAAAGAGCACTTGATACATTCCAGTAACCAGAGCCTCAGAGACCTCCTTGTGCATAGTCGCCTACCCACCGTTAGTTCATCTGTGGGCACATTCGAATGTCATCGTAAGAACTGTCTGACAATGCCCATACGTTGTTCAGACACCGGAGATCACATTTCCCCTAGGCACCTTCTCCTTGAAAGATTATTTCACTTGTACATCCCGCAATCTGATATATGTCATCATCTACAAACGATGTGGCATGAAATACATTGGTCAAACAGGCAGACGTCTTGCGGACCGTTTTAGAGAACACCTCAGAGACATCAGTCAGGGCGCTGACAAACCTGTCCCCAACCATTTCAAATCCTCCAACCATAATGGAGTCGACGATGTATGTGTCACCGCATTGAAAACCTGCTACTCAAATAGCTCCGTTAGGTTAAAAATTGAATGCCAACTAATCAACAATCTGGGATGCGTCCATCCAGCAGGTATCAATACTGTTGTGGACGCCACTGTATAACTGTGCCACCTTCTCCAACTGTTTACACTGTCCATTACTATGCTGCCCCCCCCCCCCCATACCCATACCACTGTCTCCCCACACTTATATTTTCATATCAGACTGTTCACTTTTTTTTTTCTCAATCCTATCTGGCAACTATATTTAAACTCTGCAGCCAAGAGTGCCTTCTCACCTGGCAAATCCGTCTTTTCTGCTCCAACATGGATACATAGTGGTTGTGATTTTTAGTGTTGTCTTCTTCTTCTTCTTCTTCTTCAGCGTTCCGAGCCATTGAGGTTCTTTGCTGCAGATACAATCCGTCTCCATTCGTCTCTCTGGTGGACCTTCTCTTGCCAGTTGTTGATTCGAAGTGCTTGTAGGTCTGTATATGTATTATCTCTCCACCGCCTTCTTGGTCTACCTCGGGTTGTTTTAGTGTTGTGCTTTTTTATATTTCGTTGTCGTATCTATCCGTGTTGTCTTGTACTTGACAAAGATTCTGAGAATCGAAACGTCGTTCTGTGTGTCGTATTGTACGCGTTTGTGTGTTTTTTATTTTATTATATTATTCATTTTATATATTTATTGAGTGCTTCTGATTTCGGATTTGCACCTGTATTTCGGGATACGAGATGGATTTCCTTGTAAGGTATGTGCAACGTGTTGATGTTTAGTACGTCTCTTCTCACAGGAGCTTAATATACCTATTTGTTTCCAGTTCATATTGATACATTCCCCTCAGTTAACAAGAAAAAGAGTAGAGAGTTAGAAAGAAAATTCCATGATTTCTTCAGGCGGGGAGTATACTGTTGTATACCCCAGATACCCCAGACAAAAGATCACACTGTTGGACTGTAACAGGATCAATGAGTTTGCACAACAAACTATAAATTAAAAAAAACACTCCATTAACAACTAATGACATCTTTATTGGATGACTCTCTTGATCTGAAGTTAAATGACCACACAGACACAACACATCACTGATGTGATTACAGAAAAGGGAACCTATGTTCCCACGGTGAACGTCACTGCTGCCTAACATCCACAGTCGCGCGACCGAGTACCCACAGAACATAACAAAGGAATTTCAGGGCTAAAAATGATGATGATGGGGATGGACTCTCTATTGATCTCACCAGAGCTCGCCATAGGTGGTACATGCACAAAATGGAACTCAAAATTCCTACAGTTAGAGACAACTGCTGCCTAGCACCCACCACAGAGGTGGTCTCCAAATGACAATGAGACCTCAATCTTGTTCAGTTGAGCCTAAGGGTACCCTCAGTACCAACACAGGACACCCGCGTACACAAGCTGACTGGGACAAATTCAAGGAAAAGTCACAAACTACCCAACAACATAATTACAGTCATGGTCATTGACGCAAACATTAGTGGGGAAAAGAACCAACCAGTCAAGCAGAAAAGAAAACCTGCAACTTTAGCCATACAGACATAAACCAGAATATGGGGGGGGGGGGGGGGGGGGGGGGGCTGGACTATTGGATAAGTTGGGAGGGGATGGGGAAAATTGGAGGTGAGGAAAAATGGGGATAAACAAAAACCCAAGAATGTTCCTCCCCGGAACAGCAAACAACATAAAACCATTTAGTTTTATAATACAAATGCATATGAATTAATAATGTACATATACATTCTCCTGCTGTTTATTCAGACACAGTCTTGTCACATTATTCACACTGGCCAGGTTAAGCCCTGCGCCAGCCACATACAGTGAGGACAGTTGGACATCACATCTCAGCATTAGTTAGATCCACAGATCTCAAACAACACATCATCTATGTTCTGACAACCATCAAGTGACAAGACAACATCATGATGCTGGCCATATCTCCAAACCTCAAACCACACATCAGCAATTCTGACTAAATTTTCCTTCATCAGACATATCATTTACACTGGTAGGCTGAACCACCATTCTTACATGATTCTCTGGCATGGCAACACTCATCCAGGAAACTGTAACAAACTCACGGCCCACATACTGAAATACATGGCGTTCTTAAATATATATATTGACCAACTTGTATTTTATATGCTCACATGCACTCGCTCATAGGATGTCCCTACTTTAGTGGAAATATCAACCACTGTCACTATTGAAGACGATAAAACAAAGAAAATTGAAATATTGTGGTCACTTGAAACGTCACGAAAGTTTAGAGAGAACAATAATGGAAGGGTATACGCCCGGGAAGAGAGGAAGAGGAAGGCCAAAGAGAAGATGGGTGCAGGATGTGGCGGATGATCTCCAGATAGGTGTATCAGACGCGGGACATTTTGCTTATGATCGAGAGGTTTTCCGGAAGGTTGTTATGGGAGCGAGGTTCTGCAAAGGACATGCTACTGAATGAATGTCACTCCGGGCCGGTACCAAACACAATCTATCACCCAATGGCAAAATATATGACATTATCATGATCACTATCACCAGCTAATCAACATAATAATCACAAATCACGATTCACATAAACGCGGACTGGAGCTCTTGAAATCAAGCATGTACTATTTGCACTGGTCACAACCAGTCTCAGCATTTGATATATCAGGGCATACTCATGCAGCCTGATCATGGGGATACCTTACTACCTACCAACTACTAAACCACATGACTACATATCTGTCCACATTTAGAGGCTATTTACACACACTGTTGGCCTCTCTGCTCACATTTCGTCCCTCGTCTGCTTAATTTATGCAGCAGCCATTGTGGGTCAATCTCCGTGCCCATCTGGTAGGGTCATCAGCCGGCTTACACCTCAACAACAAGAGAGCTTTCTGGCATTATGTTCTCTACTATAACAATGTCACACCATTTATCTCTTAATTTCAGAGCTATCCTAGCTATGTGTTACCAAACCTTAAACAATTATTAAATACATGACTAGCTATAACTCTGATCGTCTTACATTGCTTAGCAAAAGTGAACAAATCAATTTGCCGACATACCTTAAGCATTCTACAGGGATGTTACTGCAGAGATGGTCCAGCCAGGCATACTTTGGGCGGTCTGCTTGACCGTTTCCTGTTTTCGTGCAGGTTTAAGCACCTGATAAATGGGTATCTATGACACCACTTGGTCGGCACTTGTCATTCATATATGTTCTTGACTGGGGGGAGGGGGGATAGTTTCTTTTCCCCCTCATCACCTGGGCTGATGCGCCCGCCTTCAGTGAAGGCTGCTCGGAACTGACTTGCCCGGGCGAAATGCGCGCTCAGTTTTGACCAGCTAATTTTACCCAGCATGCCTTAGCCAAGCAACAACAACCGAAGGTTACATCAGCGGCATCATAATCATTCGGGGCCGCGCTGAGCGGCTTCATATAATTGTAATCTTGTTCTCCAAGTTTAAAGTCTTAACATCGTTAAGGATGTTTTGAAAGCAGAAGCAGAAATTATATTGACAGTTCAAATAATACTGTTAACATTCTCATTATGGCCACAGTTCCCCATGTGGTCAGTCCCCAAGAGATGTTTCAGGTAGAAGCACTAGTCAAACAACAAGATGGATCTGCCATTGAGTTCACCAAGATTCATGCTGATGTTTGTTCCACGTGTTTGACTGACATCAGATGGGGAAGAGTCATCAATGTGGGGATCCTTGTCTGTGCCAAAGGTGCCAACTGTACTGTGCCAGGTAACAGCATAATTATAAATCACGCTTTGATCATTCCCAACGTTTGAGGAATTTTTTCACGAGTGTAGAATATTTTATCTTAACACGGTAGAGACTTGACTAACGTGTCTTGTATGTGTGTGAGTGAGTGAGTGAGTGTGTGTGTGTGTGTGTGTGTGTTAGTGAGAGAGAGTGTGGGTATGTGTGTATACTCCCCTTGTCCTTTAAATGTGAGTGTGCTGCATTATCTACAATATATTCCCAGGGGCCACTTTTAACATGTCCGTAGATCACTTAATGTTGAATGCAACAAATGTCAGAATGTATGTTATACCGCACAAATGATCTGCTTATTAGAATTGATTACTTTTATAAGGTCTGTGTGAATATTTCTCACCACTGAAAATATACTATATGAGTTCTTTGTTGGTTTCATGGATTTCCTACAATTTAGGGAAGCATTCGTCATTCCATGTGTTATGTAAATGCCATTATTATTCTTCTTCTTCTGTCGTTCGCTTGAAATATGTCTATAACTGCAATGTTTTCTCTTGTATGAATTTAACAGTCTTTTTTTTTAGTTCACTCAGCGGTCCATAGAGTTTATTTTGCACTGTTGTCTCTCTAGGCCAGAAGGTGTGCTTGGTTATGTTGTAGTTTGGGCAGTCTTGGAGTATGTGCTCTGCTGTCTGCGACGCCAAACCACACGTGCACATTCCCGAGTCACAAATCTTGAATTTTGTATACACGTGGTTGCGTAATCTATTGTGTCCTGTTCTGAGGCGCAGAATAATGACTTGTTCTGGTCTGTCCATAATGTGGTAGTCGCCTTGAGCAGTGTTTGGTGGCCTTCTGACTGATTTGACCATTCTTTTCTTTTGGTGGTGTGTAATGGGGATATCAGGCTGTTCTTCTTTTGCTCCTTTCTTAGCCAGTTGATCAGCTCTGTCGTTTCCTGGTACGCCACAATGGGATGATATCCACTGTATGGTGACCTTATGCTGACAGCTAAGTTCAGAAAGTAGTGTCCTTAGTACTGGCAATTTCCCAAACAGGAGCTTCTCGAGTACTGATTTTGCATCTGTCAATAGCACCACAGGTTGTATACCATTGCTGGTATTTAGTAATTTCTCTGTTGCTATCTTGAATGCCTCAATTTCAGCATCATAGATATGACAGTACTTTCCTGTTGGAACTCTGGCAGTGTCCCAAGTATTATTTGGGTATTCTATGTACACTTCCGCTACTCCATTTCGAACAGCATTTTGTGCTGACCCATCTGTGTAGACTCGGATCCAGAGGTCCTGTTGGTATTCATCATCAAAGAAGCTGAGAGTGGCTGTTCTGCGATGCATACTGTTCTTTCTTCCTTGTCAAATATTCCTCGCACTTTAGTCCTGATTTGTAGTGATAGTCTATGTGCAACTTTTCATGGGGTTTTCTCTGGAATAGTTGTCAGGGGGATACCAACTGTGGGCAGATCGGTGGTTTCTCTGAAGAGTCGTTTGGCCTGGTGGATAAAACTACTTTTTTTTTCATCCGCCCCATAGCTAAATTATCAAATCGGTTCTTCATAGGGTGGCCTGGCAAGATGAGGAACATTTCTGCTTGTATTAGCGTTTTCGTATCTCTGCGCTCTCTCAGTGCTTGGATCCTCCCCATTTGCTCCATTGCTACTATAGTGGTTGATCTCATCCTCCTGTGGTTACTCTAAGAACTTGATTCTGCACCCTGTCCAGCTCTTGTAGTGTGGTGTTTGATACTGAACACCACGCAGTTGACCCGTATTCCAGGTGTGGTCGTATGCTCTGTTGATAAACTTTGCTAAGTATTTTCCCACAGGCTCCCCATGTGGTTCTACTGCCTTTTTTATGTGTTTTCTCCATGTCAGCCTGGCATCAAATATTACTCCAAGGTATGTTGGTTCTTTATCTTCTCTTAGGGGTGTTCCATTTATCTGGATGATCTCTGCCTTTTGTTTCGGAGAGAGGGTAAATAAAGTAGTGCTGCATTTGTCAGTGTTTATGCTGACACACCATCTATCCGCTCATGCAACAAAAGTATCAACAGTTCTTTGTAGCGATATGGTGGCCACTGATGCATGTTCATTTGTGCTCCACAAAACCAGGTCATCAGCGTACATTGCCCCTTTAATTCCTTACGGTAGATTAGCAACAATATCATTGATGAAGATTAGAAAAAGTATGGGGGAGAAGGCTCCGCCCTGAGGAATACCGTGGCACAGTAGTACTTTCTTGCTCTTGAGTCCGTCTATCTGGACTCGAGCTCTTCTGTTGTGCAAGTATGCTTTCCCCCATTTGTACATTCTTCTATTGACTTTACAGTTTCTCAGCTTCCACAACAGACCTTCTTTCCAGACTTTGTCAAAGGCTTTCTTCAGATCTATCCAAGCCGCAAGCACCAGCTTCTTCTCTTGGAATGCATCCTCGATTTCTTGAGAAAGGTAGGTTGTCTGATCTTCCGTAGAGTAGCACTGCATAAAGCCAGCCTGTTGTGGCACAAGGATGTTTTCACTTTCAATGTACCACTGTAGTCTGTGATTGATGACGCTCTCCATTGTTTTGCAGAGACAACTGGTGAGGCTAATCGGTCTGTAGTTGGAAGCAATGAAACTATCTTTCCCTGATTTTAGGAGGGGTATCATGAATGCTTCTCTCCAGGCTTGTGGAACACTGCCTAAGGTTCAGGTGTTATTGAAGATCTGCAATAGCTGTGCTTTGACTTCTTCTCCTAGGTTCCTGATCATTTCATTGGAGATACCATAAGCTCCTGGTGACTTTCTCATTTTCAGTTTTGATATGGCTAGCTCCAGTTCACTGATTGTGATATTTGCCTCCATGACCTTATTTAGTATGTCATTCTGTCCTGTATGCTGCAATTTCTCTCGAATCTCATGCTGTTTCTCTGGACTAATTTCGATATTGGTATCTTGTGCGAATGAGTCCGCAAAATAGTCTGCTGCTTGCTTTCCTGTTAAGATTTCTCCATCTTTATGGATTGCAATTTTTTAGTTTCTCTCTGTGCCCTCATCGTTAAGTTGTTTTATTAGCTTCCACAACTTCCTTGTCTTTTTCAAAGTTCAGTGACTCTGTTTTCTTTTGCCAGCTTTTCCGTCTAGCCTGCAGCTCGGCCCTTTGAAATTTGGCTTTTGCATGCTGGTATTTATTGCGGTGCTCTTGGCTGGGTTGGCCTCTGTTTGCCGTCTACACACTTCCATATCATTATGCAACTGTTCCAGTTCACCACTCCAATAGGGTTTATAATGTTTACGGGATCCTCTTGGTACTGTTTCTCGTGCTTCCTGTAGTATGCATTTCTCAAACTCTTCAACTACTTTATTTATGTCCTTCTCAGTGTTCATGTGTCTAACCAGTATGTTGGTGCGTTGTTTGTAAATTGCCAAGTCTGCTTTCTTGTAGTTCCACCTTGAGAGAGTGGTGCTTTCACTTAGAAGCTCATTTTCTACAGTTAGAAAGACTGGCCGATGGTCGCTGCCACCAAGTTGTTTCCCAACAATTCGTGTAATGTTCCACTCCAGGTCTGGTGAATGAAAAGCCAGGTCAGGTGTAGTTGTAGTGTGCCATGATCTCGAGTAGAAAGTATGTGGGTCGGACGGCTTGTTAACCAAGATGAATCTATTCTCATCCTGCTAGTCTTCCAGTCTCTCTCCTCTCTGGTCCATGTGATCTTAGCCCCAGCTCTGTGAGTGACTGTTTTCTAGATGTTTTCTATTCTATTCTTTTTTGTTGCTAACACCCGCTGCATTCCAGTGCATTATTTTAAGGCTTTTAGCAGTTGTCGACATATTTCTTAGCGTGATTGCGTGGCAGCCTGATTTCTGTGGTTCGCCTCATGGCAGGCTGACTCCGTCTTCAGCACCTTTCCTTTGCTAGAGTAGACTGTGGTCTTACTCGATAAACGATGTATGGCAATATCGGCCTATCAAGAGAGTTATGAGACAGGTTTGTGTAATGTCTCCAGATCCCTTTTCCCTGCCGATGGCCACGTCATAGTATCATGAAGTATTTTCCTTTTCTTAGAATTGCAAAACTATAAACTTTACTTGGGAATTGATGGGTGCCGCCATTAGAAACGTGACGTAAACAGGCTATCCCCGATGGCAACGCAATATCGATACATACATCTGATCAAGAGAATAGGCCAGTAAAGCCGATTATACACATTCCAGATCCCAAAAGGAAACACCCATTATTATGAGTGAAGTCAAAGATAGATGTATGTCAAAGGATATTCTCTAATACAAACAGTAAACAGAATAATTGAGCTACCACAACTACAGGTCACTGATACATGTAAGTGAGGCCAGAAGATGTTAATCGTATACAAAACAATCTGGAAGGGTAGGGTCTCTAATCGTAACATGTGGCGATACTCTTGTACGAATTATCTTTACGTTAGTAAAAAGAAACTACTTCAGCAAATATAGGAGGACAGATATGTCTTTGAAAAGACCACCCTATTGTGTCGCTGGACACTTTCTGCTCGTAAGGCACATCGGATACGAGTGAAGGAAATTATTACTATGTCGACGTCAAACATTTTTGTTGTGACTTCACAATTTGAATCTCTTTAGCACATACCAATAGTCAGTGATTGTTGTTAATGTGCAGGACAAATATATCTAAACCCACAAAGATGGATTAATGCGAGGAACATGACAAGACATGAGCAATACACATTATGCTGTTCACGTTTGGTGTTAGTGAATTTGATTTGTTGTTATTATCCATTAAAAAAAAAGAACTTAGAATGCCAGAATAAAGAAAGCATGAAAGCAATTTAGTTATGGCATTTACTAATATCCACATATCTGCGTAAATGAACAACCTTCCACAAGAAATCAAAGACACCACCAGTCATTATACATACAGTCGCAACCCGTTTGAACACTACCTCAGGACAGACTACATTCCCCCAATAAAAAATACCAACACCAACAAAGACAATAATAATGGTAAATTATCTAGAACGACAACTAGCCAAAAAAGAACAATCCCATATGTATGACACGTTACGCGATCCTTTGGTATTTATAACGCCCATGTTAAAAATTGCCTCAGTGAGTCATGGATTATTGATTATTGTTCCTGCGCTTTAATGCTTATTGTTCTTTTGTTGTCAAAGATTTGCTTCATAAGAGATGTTGAATGAAAGAATGTATGAGAGGAAGTAGAAAAGAAGGGCAGAATGTCACACGGGCCTGCGTGCCCAATTCTAAAACCTTTTGAAAATAACGATTTTCGTTCGTTCGTTCGTAAATGTATATTGCTCTCTTCTTTCATTTTATCAGGAAGAAAGAACAGATCCACTACCCAACAGTTTACACAAATCCCAAGTTGGGGGTCTGCCAAACTGCGAGATTTTAAAATTGAATATCGTACTACTCCAGATAAATGGGTACCACTACCACCCAAGGATGGTAAGAATTCTCTGTTACCTTCAACATTATATTGACATGATTTTGATGTGAACAAATCTAGAACAAGTGTATCTGACGTTTAAATGTGGACTAGGTCTAGTATTTACACACAGAAACCACAGACAATAGGTTACACGATTATCAATGCCTTGTTGTTTGTCCATCAAGAATGACGATGACCATTCATTTCATCCAGTGGGGGTTGAAAGTATGGAGCCGTGAGTTCCAAGATGGCTGATAAGACCTATTTTGGCTCGAAATGGTCTTTGAAAATGTGGGCAAAGAATGCTTGATGTTCCAGGAGAAGAATCTCCTACAGTGGTTTTTCTGTCCAGCCTCTGCTTCACAAGTGACTGCACCCTTGCGTAATGCTGTACGCCAAGAATTTCGGGCTTTGGCAGCAGTCTCCCAGGTGTCATGTTGAATTCCAAAAGCTTTAAGTGAGATTTTCAGAGTTTCTTTAAAGCGTTTCCTCTGCCCGCCTTGGGGGCGTTTACCACAACGCATCTCGCTGTAAAAGAATTCGTTTAGAAAGCCTGTGATCAGGCATGCGAGTTAAGTGACCAGCGCAGCGAATCTGATTCTTCATTAGTAGATTGTGGATACTGTGCATTGACGCTCTTTCTAAAACTTCAGTGTCTGGGATCTTGTCTTGCCATTTAATCTTCAGTAACTTCCTAAGGCAGATTGTGTGGAAGTGGTTTAATTTCCTAGCTTGTCGCTGGTAAACAGTCCAGGTTTCACAAGTATATAGCAGTGTGGATAATACAACTGCTTTCTAGACTTTCAGCTTTGTTAAGTTGAGCTAAAAAATCGACATCACTGCACGCAGGACATTCCCATACGTGCTCCGTCCCCTCGTCCAACAACCATCGAAGAGTTATACTATTAATTGTTCCCACCGCTATCTGAATAACAGTTCTCCTGGTCTTCCCTCTCAGTTTTGAGATTCTTCCAAAACTCCTGCGGATCCCCCGAAATCTCATTCCTTCCACATATGGGTTCTCAATCTGTTCCTACGCCTTCTCCACCTGGTCCCACAAGCGCACGACCACCTCTACATTGTCAATATGCAAACTACCACCAAGCGGTGCATTCCCTGCCAGCTTATGAAGCCTGTTTATTCCCACGTACCCCCGCATGGCCATGGCAAAATATCCATACAATTCTCACAACCTGTGACCTCTGAAGCGAGAGAGCCATTCCACTCGGATCATTCCTTTCTCCACCTTACCAAGCATACTCTTTGAATTCGTAATGAATACAGCATGTGCTAGCCACGTCTAGCCACCGGAATGCGCTGTTACTGCCTTCATCTCCATTCTTATGCTGGAGGTCGTAGTCTCCTGTGCCAGACTCTCCTTTTTTAAGACTCGTCCATTATCCTTTGCAATAAAGCCCCAGCCACTACGTCTGTTTCTCACCACTGACCCATCGGTGTATATGACTGTGTCACGTTGATGTGTGTTACTTTGGATCAGCTGTTGCACTTCAAACTCAGTGCGGCCCGCTGCCTATTCTCTGCACTCACGACCAAGTGTTATTATTACATTG
This sequence comes from Cepaea nemoralis, assembly GCA_014155875.1. Taxonomy (NCBI): domain Eukaryota; kingdom Metazoa; phylum Mollusca; class Gastropoda; order Stylommatophora; family Helicidae; genus Cepaea; species Cepaea nemoralis. The sequence continues at coordinate 134,376 of JACEFZ010011339.1, read as the reverse complement.
TGCCAGTCCGTCATGTCTTCCGGAACTTCAACCCACGCTCTTTCACGATTGATGGTCTCTAGATCACACACCTGACGTATATAAAGCTCTGCCTGCGCCATCCAGGACCTTCCTCGCCTTAGTCTATGACCCCTGACCATATCCATGATTGATTGCAGTTGGTGAACCATGTCTGCAGCAACTCTTTCAAGCTGGCTCTTTGATATCGTCAGCAGCCCCAAACCATACTCAATGACAGAAATTATTAACTGCTGAAAGAGCCTGTACAGCATCCTCTGATCTACCCCGGTTGCTACCATAGCCCTCAGTGCATTAAGTCCCCTACCAACCTTCACAACGAAAGCCTACACATGATCATTAAAAGACAAACACACGTCAAAGGTGATACCCAAGTACTTCAATTTACTCTCTCGACTTAGAGGACATCCATTCAACATAATACATTGGACATCTGCCATGACGATCCGTTTATCCAGGGAGTACCACACAACCGATGCCTTGTCTGGGTTTATAATGGCCCCTGCGTCCCTGCACCATTCTGCCACCCTGTTTACTGCCACCTGTAAGTCTTCCGCCAAATTGGCCCTGCCTCTGCTCAGTCAGTACACAAGCACATCATCTGCAAATGGCAAGATTCTACCCACACCTGGTATCTCTATAGCTGCGATTTTGGTGGTGTAGACATTAAAGAGCACTGGGGACAAGGCAGATCCCTGCGGAAACCGAGGTGTAATAGTACAGGTGTCAGAAGTCTACGAATCCATGCGCAGTGCAACCTTACGCTCATAAAGGACTGCCGCAATCCATCTAACAAGGCAAGGTCAGACTTCAAGTCCAACATTGTGTGTCTCAACCGATCATACTTGACCCTGTTTTTCGCATCCTCCAGGTCAAGAGCTACCGCTACTGTCTCCTGTTTATCCTGGAATCCCTCATAGACATCAAATGCAAAAGTTGCAGCATTGTCCCAGGTGTCCTTCCCAGGCCGGTAACTCCCGAGTTCTTGGATAAGCAGATTACGACTTTCCAAATGTCGCTGGAGCCTGCGAGCTACTATCTTTTCGAGGACTTTGCCATACGTTTTTTGCAGGGTTATTATTGTATCCATTAAGTCTTGAGGGATCCTTACCTGCCTTTGGGAGTAGGACCAGGTAGCTATGCAGCCAATCGTGTGGTTTTTCCGCCGTATTGATCCTTAGGTTGAAACAAAGAGCCATCTCATCCAAGTCTTCATCATTTATGTTACTCATTGTCCTGTTAATTTCCCGAGAGGAGACTGGAATCAACAAGCACATCTTTAAACTTATTATCTGTTGGGATTATTGACTGACTTTTGTCTACACTCCTCTCTTCTGTCTTCCCTTCCATATATCTATTTCTTTCACTCTCTCTATTATTCCCTCAACACATACTCCGACAACAGTTCCTTTCAACGATAAGATAAAAGATTTATTAATAAAAACTATGTCTGGTGTATGTATGGATATTGTCTATGTAGTTGGTATGTTCTTCTAGTGTGGTTGCCAGATATGAACTCTGAATGTCTATCAGCAGTGTTGCTTCTCGCCCTTTCATTCTTCAAGATCACAGGACAGCACATCAAACAGGACAGAGCTCACCCGGATGATCCGTATGCTTGAATCTGATGGTAAATCCGTTATTGAATGAAAAAAACAAAAACTGTTCACTACTGAGTCAAGGTACCGTAATAAAAGTCCCGTAAGTTTATGAATGCACCTGAATCTGTTTCATGACGGTAAGTATCCATCATCGAAAAACCACCACATCGCCACAGTTCGTCCTATAGTCTTTTATTACTAGTACTGTTTTACTTGTCTATTATTTCTTCTTTATGCATCCAATACGTATGTAGTTGTAAGTATCCCTGCTTGCCCCAGGTTAACATCTTTTCCTTTTAAGGGTTTTAGTGGTATATTCGTTTGAGCATACAGTGTTCTGTATTGGATTTAACTTTATTATTTCTTCATCTTGAAACATGTCCATATTCTGTTTGGTTCTAAGTAAGTACTTTATTGGTTCAAGTGTAGTACTCTTCATCTCTTCTCTGCTTTCACTAGGAGATTTGAACCTGTGGGGAAGGATAACAGATACCGTGATAAGCATCCGCCCCTTACTACTACTTATGCAAGTGTCCTTCTCCAGCCATAATGACAAGGCTTCCGAAGTGAACACCCGCATAAGACATATGAATTCACCAAAGTCTAAACTATCCACTAATAGAAAGCCATGGTAAATGCTATTCACTCACATCTATATTCCTATGCTAAACTATACTCTAATATACCTTATAATAATCCTAGTCTGAATTGGGAGTACTAATGCACAATAGATACACAAACGTTCATCCGAACGCAGCACAACCCTTTTCATAATCCTTCTCTCACGAAACCCTAAGAAATCACACTCTCCACTTCCACAAAGACGTAGCCACTCTTTATAGGTCATCTTTGCCGCATAGTCCTTGACCTTGCTGGACACCTCACATCCAGACTTCATTATCACAGTTAGTGGAAAATTACAGATCTGAAACTTTTCCAGTTATTCATACAGTTCAGACCTGCAATATGCTATCCAATAATGCTGTCTGCCTTTGTCGCAAACCAATTTTTCCACTCGACAGGTTACCTGTGCTGTTAGCCGGCCCCTTCTGTGTCTTGACCTATAAACACATGCGCCTGGTCACTCCGTTGTTGTTACTCTTACTGCTTCGTTTGTTAACCCTTCTTCTACCTGGTTAGTCGGTGTATACAGTCGTCTATCTGGGAATCATTAACTCTCAGTATTTCACGACATAGGCCCCCTCTTAAGAGATTAGACCGCGTCAAATCTTTCTCACTGTAGGTTTGATTCCCATGATCCACAACCCTAGTCTTCTTCCTCTGGAGCTGAATGTCTGGATAATAAATCTGCTCCTACATTCTCCTTACCAAGGATGTATTCCACTGTGAAGTCCAGTTGCAGCAACAACTTCCATCACATCCACCGTGCGTTGAGCTTCTGCGAAGTAGCTATTAACATCACGTGTTGATGATATGATTGGATCCTCACATGGCTCATCTCATTATCCAGTAGGCGCTCTAATTGACACCCTACTATACTACTCACGACTGAAACTAGTGTTGGCTCCTCGCTCCTGTACGTTCAGGTCGACCTACTTTCGACTTGCGTCAGCGACGGCTCACAATACAGACGGATTGTCCCATCCTGATTGTAACACTGCTTCCATGTCCTCTTGGTTTCCCCCGGCTTTGCCTCTGGGGATGTTCCACCTCGTCCTCGATGGACCGAGTCGTCTTTCCCAAATCTCCTGGACTTTTGCTTCCAGGACCATCTTGGGCGATATTGTATCTGGTCAGCCAATCTTCGGTTGGAGTCCTGGGTAATTCTCGCTTTTCCCGACGTTACCCACCCCTTCTGAACTTGGTTACCGGTGAAACTTTCACTCTTGTCCTTTCCCTGACTTGTGATTTCCCTCCTCCTGTCGTTGGGTAAATCTGACCTATCACGTACTGTCCCATAGGCCCTCCTATGTTGTACTGGCGATCTCTGGTCTTCGTCTGGACTGGTAACCTTTGTCCCAATGGCTGCCATCACCATAAAGTGCGAAGCTTTGCTCCCGGATCTCTCTTCATATTTCCTAATGAGATGTCTAGGGAGATTTTTCTTCTCTTCCCCGATCCGTATTTTGTAGATGTTCTTGGACACCACCTTTTCCACAGGATAAGGTCCTTTCCATCCTACTTGGAGTATATTGGTCTCTGCTGGACTCCACACTTCCACTTTGTCTTCCACTTTAAGAGCTAGTTTCCTCTTAATTCGCTTGTTGGGTGGTGCTTTCTGGCACTCCGAACAAGACTTCACCCACCGGCGTACATCTCCGGTCATTCCTGGCCAGCAATAATGGCCGGATATTTGCTGCAAGGTCTCTCTGACACCCATATGTCGATTCTCGCCTATGATGTGTCCACTCTGAAGAATGTGAGGACGGTGGGTCTCTGGAACCACCCACTGCTCGTGCAGGTTATCTCCCCTCCCAGCTCTCCGATAGAGTAGTTGATTCTTCAGAAAGTACTGTCCCCGTTCTGGTGGCTCAGCACTTCTTTGCAGCTTCCTGTAGCAAGGATGCAACGTAGTATCCTGCCTCTGGGCAGTATGCAATTCTCCTATCCCTGAGTTGTCGCATAGTGTCTCTGCCTCTTTTTCCTTCCCTTGAGATCCACTGACTACTGTTCCCTTTTGGGCTGGCTGTTTGGGCATCCCCAAAAAGACATATTTCGTGCCAATGATCATTGGAAATAAGGAGTCAGATAATACAGCAGCTGGAATAATGCCCGTGACGTACCTGGATTTAATCTCCACCTTGGCGATTGGCAGCGTCATGGTAACAGCACTCCTCATTGCCGGCTGTATTTCTATGGTCTCCCCTGTAAGTTGGTCTGGGCTTACCAAGCTGGCGTCCACCACCGCTTCCCCATCCAAACCGGTATCGTAGAGACAAGCAACCTGTTGGCCATTTACTTCAATCAGTTCAACCACAGGTGGTCTCTCTTGGTCCTGAGTGTCTTTCATCTCCTTGACCGTTTCCTTGCCTTCCTCTTTTGATTCCTCGAGGTTGGTTATGCAATTGGCGTGTTTTGCCTTGCATCTGCAGTCCACAGTATTATGTGTTATCGACTGGCAGTGTGTGCACCCTGTTCCCTTCCTAGGTTTCCGTGTGTCCTTTTTGTTCCTTTCTCCTTCGCCGACCTCAGCCTTGTCTGTGATCACCGATGTAGGAATCACTTTGCATGCTGCGAAGTAAGAACTTTTAGGTTTCGATCTGCAGTCTTTGGTGTTGTGAGAGGCCGCCTTGCAAAATGAACACCACTTCTCAGACCACTGTCGTTTCGCTTGAGAATTCGAGGTGCTCTGGTTTCCTACCTTCACCTTCTCTGAACTCTCCTCTGTGTGCTTTATATAAGGTTCCCCTTTTTCTCCTTCCCAGTTTTTAGGTTTCTTTTTCTCTGGTTTCTCCTGACCTTTGGTTTGTGTACTTAGTTCCTCAGTTTCACCATGTACTTCCACGAATCGTTCCGCCAGCTTATTCACAACATCAATCCGTTCCGCCCCTTGTTCTCCCAAGAAGGTTCTGAGAGGTTTCGACATTTGCTTTCGCATCTGGTCTACCACCATCATCTCTTCGAGACTCTCATAATCCCTCTTGAATTCTGCCAAGTCCATCCATTTCTGGAGATAGGATTTCAGCCTCAGACTGTAGGCGGCGAATAGTTCTCCCGGCTCTCGTCTAGACGATCTAAACTTCTTCCTATACGTTTGTGCTGTGATGTCAAAATGTTTCATCAAAGCGGCTTTTAATTCCTGGTAATTATTTTCCTGTCCTGGTGGTAAGCGTGTGTACACCTCAAATCCCGAACCTATTAATCCCTGGGATAATTTAAGAGCCCACCTGCTCCTATCCAGCCCCATAGCGACTGACATTGCTTCGAAACGAGATGCGTACTGGTCAAAGCGTTCCTTCGACTGATCGTAGACAGCTAAGGGAAACTTCATGGCATGGTAACCCTGTCCACTCATGTAGGTTGCCCCAGGTGAAGATTAACTTCCTTCTGCTGCATCTATTTCACCCTTAGTTTGTGTCTTGAGTTCTAACTCTTTCAAGCGGTATTCATGTTCCATTTCTTGTCTCCTGGCATTCTGTTCCATTTCCAGTTTCTTGGTCTCCTGGTCCATTTTCTTGGCCTCTTGTTCAATGTCCAGTCGCTTGGTCTCCTGGTCCATTTTCTTGGCCTCTTGTTCCATTTCCAGTCGCTTGGTCTCCACCTCTATTCTTCTCACTTCCAACTCGGTCTTTCGCTCTTCTCGTTCCGCTTGACGAATCTCTCGCTCTCTTTCCTGGATGTAATCAGTTAAGTCTGAACCAGCCAACCCAATTTCCTCTCCGTTTGCCTTCAGTTCGGCTGTAGTTAGTTTGGGAGTGGCCATAGTTAAAGCAGGTAAGTCAGCACGTTGAGTAAAGACACCTCAAGGCAGTAAAGAATACTCACTATAAACCGATAATCTACCTAGAACCTATATCATTTATCTATGTCTATTAAATATTATTAATCTACAACACCACACAGTACATCACAACCACTCTCTCATCCACAAGAGGAGATATAGGATAAAGACTTATGTAGACGTGTGACCGTGTGACTAGGTATGTAATGTGTCTTACCACCTATCCACATTCACTCTGTCTGGAACTTTCTCACTGTAAAGTCACCAGCATTAATGAAATGTTTCTACCATAAATGTAATGGCACCATATATCCAATGGACGTCCTTCCATTAAAAGTCATCAATGTATACTTCTATTTATTCCAATCAGTATGTCCCAACATGCAGGTACTCCGCTATGCCTGTGCCAATATGCAGGTACCCCTTTATGCATATGCCATGTTATGCATTCAGGTCATATGGGTATAATGTATGTACGTATCCCGCTCGCTCCACCAATTATGTCCTGTTAATTTCCCGAGAGGAGACTGGAATCAACAAGCACATCTTTAAACTTATTATCTGTTGGGATTATTGACTGACTTTGGTCTACACTCCTCTCTTCTGTCTTCCCTTCCATATATCTATTTCTTTCACTCTCTCTATTATTCCCTCAACACATACTCCGACAACAGTTCCTTTCAACGATAAGATAAAAGATTTATTAATAAAAACTATGTCTGGTGTATGTATGGATATTGTCTATGTAGTTGGTATGTTCTTCTAGTGTGGTTGCCAGATATGAACTCTGAATGTCTATCAGCGTGGTTGCTTCTCGCCCTTTCATTCTTCAAGATCACAGGACAGCACATCAAACAGGACAGAGCTCACCCGGATGATCCGTATGCTTGCATCTGATGGTAAATCCGTTATTGAATGAAAACAAAAACTGTTCACCACTGAGTCAAGGTACCGTAATAAAAGTCCCGTAAGTTTATGAATGCGCCTGAATCTGTTTCATGACGGTAAGTATCCAACATCGAAAAACCACCACATCGCCACAGTTCTTCCTATAGTCTTTTATTACTAGTACTGTTTTACTTGTCTATTATTTCTTCTTTATGCATACAATACGTATGTAGTTGTAAGTATCCCTGCTTGCCCCAGGTTAACATCTTTTCCTTTTAAGGGTTTTAGTGGTATATTCGTTTGAGCATACAGTGTTCTGTATTTGATTTAACTTTATTATTTCTTCATCTTGAAACATGTCCATATTCTGTTTGGTTCTAAGTAAGTACTTTATTTGTTCAAGTGTAGTACTCTTCATCTCTTCTCTGCTTTCACTAGGAGATTTGAACCTGTGGGAGAAGGATAACAGATACCGTGATAAGCATCCGCCCCTTACTACTACTTATGCAAGTGTCCTTCTCCAGCCATAATGACAAGGCTTCCGAAGTGAACACCCGCATAAGACATATGAATTCACCAAAGTCTAAACTATCCACTAATAGAAAGCCATGGTAAATGCTATTCACTCACATCTATATTCCTATGCTAAACTATACTCTAATATACCTTATAATAATCCTAGTCTGAATTGGGAGTACTAATGCACAATAGATACACAAACGTTCATCCGAACGCAGCACAACCCTTTTCATAATCCTTTGTCTCACGAAACCCAAGAATCACACTGAACTTCCACAAAGAGTTGCCACTCTTTATAGGTCATTTTTGCCGCATAGTCCTTGACCTTGCTTGACATCTCAAGTCCCTACTTCATTATCACAGTTAGTGGAAAATTACAGATCTGAAACTTTTCCATTATTCATACATTCAGACCGCAATATGCTATCCAATAATGCTGTCTGCCTTTGTCGCAAACCAATTTTTCCACGCGACAGGTTACCTGTGCTGTTGGCTGGCCCCTTCTGTGTCTTGACCTATAAACACATGCGCCTGGTCACTCCGTTGTTGTTTACTCTTACTGCTTCGTTTGTTAACCCTTCTTCTACCTGGTTAGTCGGTGTATACAGTCGTCTATCTGGGAATCATTAACTCTCAGTATTCCACGACACTCATATGGGAGTACCTCCCCCCATCCCGACCTGGCGCTGTATCTTTATCCCGCTTCAGTACCCGTCTAATATCCTCCACTTTAATCTCACATTCCTCCTTCCTAGTGACCAGTGACGTGGTTTCTCTGACGTTATCTTTAATAGCTCTATCTTGCTGATCCGTCTGTTTTAAACATCGCGCAAGAAAAGCCTCCCCTTTGGCCTTGTAAGTTGTCATAGGTCGGTTGTCATCATCATAAATGGTACCATGTGTACCAGGCATAGCCTGTCTCTTCATCTTCCGGTGCAGCTTCCAGAATTTTCCTAATGTCACATCCCTACCGACTTCATTGATAAACTGTTCCCACTTAATCCTCTTTGCCTCTGCTGCCTGGAGTTTAAAATCCTGCACCTTTACTTTTTTTAATATCTTTCAGCCTCTTCCAAATCTATGTCAACTGAATTGGTTGCTCTCCACAACCTCTGCCAATTCCTTATGACCGCCCTCTTTTCCTCCATGAATTCTCCACCTCTGGTGTCCACCATGGTGGTTGGGTGAAAATGCTTTTCTTGTTGGTTTAGATCTTCCCTGTGATCAAAGGCGCCCCGAGAGCGAAGAGTGGTCGCGATCATAACTGAATGCCCTGCTAGCTCTTATAGCCCTAACTGTGCTGGACTTAGGTATCAGCACAGAACAGGGGAGGTGGCCACTTCCATTGTCTCCAAGGACGCCCCATTTAATATCTGATGCTGCCTCTTGGGATACAAGCGCCAGGTCGATGGACGTGTCAGTGTCCCCCTGTCACATTGCTAGCCTAGTGAGTGTCCTGTCAATGGGGAACAGACATCTTTTTTTGCAGGCTTATTCCATTTCTGTCCCATACATTCTTGTACAGTCTGCCAAAGGCCGCGTTGGCCTTGGAGATTCTTGCATTCACTTCATCATCAATTGTGGCAGCTTGTGACACAGTGCTGCCAATATAGGTGGATTTGTCCACAACACTTAGTCTATGACCATTCACCTTGATATTCGGCACAGTGTGATTATTCCCTGGAGCTGGCTGGTACATAGCTACAGTCTTCTCCAAGTTGATATTGAGCCCAAAGTTGGCACAGGCATACGAGAAAGCTGAAACATTATGTTGCATGTCTGTCTCTGAGTTGGCATATAGAGCGCAATCATCAGCAAACAGCAACTCTCTGACGGTGTCGCTGTTAGTTTTGGTTTTAGATTTCAGCCTTCTGAGGTTGAACAACTTTTCATCCATGCTGTAGTTGAGTATATTCCAATGCCGTTGTTCTCGAAGGCATTTGTCAGCATAGCTCAGAACATGTGAGTGAATATTGTTGGTGCCAGGGCACATCCTTGCTTCACTCCATTGGTGACAGGAAAGGGCTCAGACAGTTCACCATTTTCCTGAACTCTTGCCTGCATACCATCATGAAATAGTCGCACTATTTGGACAAACTTTCGTGGACAGCCATATTTTCCCATGATCTTCCACAGTCTTCTCTGCTGACTGTATCAAAAGCCTTGGTAAGGTCAGTTAATGTGGAAAACATTTAAGAGTTCTATTCCTGACATTTCTCTTGCAGTTGCCTTGCAGAAAAAATCATGTCAACAGTTCCTCGTTCTTATTTGAAGCCACATTGACTATCAGGAAGAAGACCTTGATCGAGATGGGCTGTGAGGCGATTGAGAAGAATTCTGGCGAGTATCTTTCCTGCAATTGAAAGCAAGGAGATGCCTCGGTGGTTGTCACAGGATTGGCGGTTTCCTTTACGTTTGTAAAGGTGGCCTATTGACGCGTCCTTGAAATCTTGTGGCATGGTCTCGTTCACCCATATGTTTGTAAAGACTTGGTGAAGCTAATCTATTAGGACCAGCCCACCTGCCTTGTATATCTCTGCTGGGATGGAGTCAGGATCAGGTGCCTTGCCGCTGGAGAGTTGCTGGATGGCTTTGTTTTCTTCCACTATGGTTGGCAGGTCATCAAGCGTATCATTAGTGGGAACATGATGAAGGCAGTTGATGGTTTCATCATCGAAGAAAGAAGTTGCATTTAAGATGTTGCTGAAATGCTCTGCCCAGCGTTAAAGGATTTCTTTCTTATCGGTGACCAATGTTCCCCCACCTGCACTGAAGAGGGGAACTGTGCATAGTGATGTAGGAACATAGACCGCTTTCAATGAGTCGTAGAAGTTTTTCATATCATGTCTGTAAGCAAAGCCTTGAATTTCATCAGCGTTGTTGTTCAGCCAGGAGTCCCACATGTGCCGAGGTTTCTGCTGCAATACTCTCCGATTGTTATTGAAGGCATCTTTTTTATGTTGACTTTGGGTCATTCAAATATGCCTTGAGGAGAAGATGTTTCTCGGCCAGCAATTGGTTGATGTCTTCGGAATTTTCGTCAAACCAGTCTTTATGCTTTCGAGAGGCTGGCCCCAGAATTTCCATAGCAGTGTTGTAAAGTATGTCCTTTAGGGCTTTCCACTCTGTTTCCGCATCCTGTTTCGCTGAAGTATTGGGATTGAGGCGGTCTTCCAGCATATTTTCAAACGACAGCTACAGTTCGTTTTTGTTTTTTCTTTGCTGTTTAGGCGGGTGACATTTAGGTGGGGTTGTTTTTTTTTCATTTTTACCCCTTGAGGACGCCGTGGTGGTTTGATGTGTATGTTTATTTTAGAAATAATGAGACGATGGTCTGTCAAACATTCGGCACCACCCATGGATTTTTTCATCCGAAAATCTTGTCTGCCACTCCTCCTGACGATGACATAGTCAATGAGGTGCCAGTGTTTCGATCGAGGCCGCATCCACGATGTCCAATTTCTCGTGTGAAGATGGAAAATTGTGCTGTTGTTCAGGAGATCGTGTTCGGCACAGGTTTGAAGGAGGAGGCGTCCATTGCTGTAACAGTTTCCGACTCCATACTTTCCAATGAAGCAACTCCAAGAGGCAGTGTCCTTGCCTACTGGCATTGAAGTCCCTAAGGAGTATACGTTTGTCTCCTTTGGGAACAGATGTTAATACGATATGCAGGTCCTCATAGAACTTATTTTTGACGTCATCTTCATTGGTCATGGTTGATGTGTAGACACTCACAATGGTTGCGTGCTTCTTTACTTTCAGCAGGGGTAATCTCATAGTCATATGCCTGTCATTTACAGCCTTCGAAAATTCAGCTAGTTTGCCAACCAGGGCCGACTTAATCGCAAATCCCACACTGGACTGGCGTCTTTCCTCGCTTTTCCTTCCACTCCAGAAGTATGTGTACCGGCACCTATTTCACAGATTTGACCTTATTCTGCAAATCGTGTCTCGCTCAAGGATGCAATGTCGATGTTGTACCTGCCCAGCTCTCTCCCAATCAGTGCTGTTCGTCTCTCTGGGTCCGACGCGCCGTCTCTATCAAGTAGGGTGCGTACATTGCAAGTTCAGATTGTCAAGGGAATATGGTTTGCTCTTTTAGCTTTACCTCTTTTTACTTTGTTCGTATGTCGACCGAAGTGTAGGGTACCCACCAACCGTGGCTAGCTGGTTAAGTAATAATTGAGCAGACAATGTTTAGGGCACCTAACTCTCTCGTCTGAGTGCATCTGAGTCCAGTGGCAAAATACGTCAAGACTGGAGACGAATCCAGGTACAGTGGATGACCAGGGCGCTCTATGTGCCTTACCATGCTCATTACTTTCCACGAAGCTTTGCAGGTAAACTCCGTCTTGCCCGTTGAATCAACAATGATTTCTTTCGCGCAGTCTGCCGAGTCATGTCTTCACATGCTGGGTAGGCATACCATAGTTCACTGATTGGTTTGAAAACAAATTGGCTACCCACGCCTGGTTTAACCAGCCTGTCACAGCTGTTGCCCGTGGGTGGCCGTTGTCGCATGCTGACAGATACTAGGAGCCACAGACGTGAGCTGGATGTCAGGCTTGGACCAGTGGGGGATGTCCCTGAAGAGAGCGTGACAGTCATCATTACCAAAGGTACTACCAATGGTTGACACCCCGTACTCCACATCGTTACCTTAGAAGAATATGGAATAGACCATGCCTTGAGAAAGCAGGGACCTTAGAAAGTGATCAACATTGATATAAAGAGTCACATCACAAAGAATCATGCACAGATAGGAGGACATAACGTCAATAATATAAGATATACATATGAGATAGTATTTACTGCAGACAGTGAACTCGGTCTGTAACATTTATTACATGTGGTTAGTGTACACAGTGAGCAAATAAAGTAATAGTTAAATTGCAAGAAAACAGAGAATATGGTTGTCTTCAAGAAGAAATAAATACCACAATAGAACGTCCGTGTAAATGTAAAGATTCTTAAACACGTAAATCGGTACAACTGTCTCAGAACTGTCATAACATCTGATGGATGGCGCCTTGTAGAGATGAGAACAAGTATTGCTATTGCAAGAAGAAAAACATAGTGACCAGTTAAAAAGTTGTCAATTACAGTGAGAAAAATAGCGTTGAAGTGTTGTATAGAACCTATACTGGTATATGCATGTGAAACATGGACAATAAACAGACAAACTGAGAAACATCTAATGTCAGTGGAACTGTGGTTTTTGACACAAATGTAAAGAATATCATGGATAGACCACACACACACACACACACACACACACACACATATACACACGCACAAGCACGCACGCACACGCACGCATACACACGCACACGCACAGGCACACAAATAAATGAGATGGTTCTGCAAGAAATAAATGAAAATGGTAAACTGATTAAACAAATTAGACATAGTAAAGATTCTTTGGGCACTGGAAAATTACAACTGGCAGATTGAAGAATAAAAAGCAAGTGAAAGGCAGAGAGACAAATACCAGGATTGGGACAAGTACACAGACCGGATCCAAGAGTTTGTAGATCGTGTAAGATGGTCAACCGTGACCATACATGTTTATCATAATGATGATAAATATCAAGAGATGGACGGACAGAAGTTCGTCTGAGTGTACCACAAGAATAAACTATTTGGTGATCCTTTGTGGTCAATCTTTATTATGAACTTGATTGGCTGATTCATTATTGCACAACCCGGACTTCAACAACAACACCTGCTGCCTGTGTTTTCTGTAATCTTAAATGTTCTTGTAATACTTCAAGCTAAGATCAGTGCCCCGGAAGCTCTGCCATATTTAGTAACAGTGCTGGCGATGTCAACAACTGAATGTTACATTTGTGTATTCTCCAGGCGTCTGAACATATCTGAGAGTGACATCCATTTTACTGTCTGCTTGTATTTGTTTCAGGAAACAACAAATATAATCCATTTGTTGTTGGAGATAACACAAGCTGTAGTCTTGCAAATGCTGTCGACTATTGTAATGGACCTCTGCCTGCTAGGCAAGAATTCCAGTAAGTTTCTCAAGTTATAGCAGACTTATTGCATAAGATACTCTTCATTTTCTGAAATGCGGCTTTTGCTTGTCCTAATCTACTCTTCATCTCTGTTGTACATCTTCCATCATTTATAAATGTCCCTAGGTATTATTATCCATTTGGTTAAGAATTTTCCCTTCTATTTCTATGTCACATTTTGTATCTTATGCAATGAGTCACTATCAATGATTGTAGGAAAGAGAGTGCTGAAATGCTATATAGAACCAGTTTTGCTGTATGGCAGTGAATCTTGGAATGTAAATGAACACATTAGGAAGAACGTAGAAACAACAGAGATGTGGTTCCTGCGACGAATGTTGCGAATTCCTTAGACTGCCAGAGTAACTAACAACGACTGCCTGAAACAGGCTAATGAAACTAGAACACTATACACAACAATAAGAAAGAGACAAACAGCTTTCTTTAGTCATGTAATGAGAAGAGAGACATTGGAGAACATCGTGACAACTGGAAAAATCGAGGGGAAGATAGGCAGAGGCAGACCAAGAGAAACGATGCTGGATGGATTGGGAGGTGGCATGGAGAAGTATCATCAGCAGAGTTGATCCAGAACACTAAAGACCAAGATCAGTGGAGAGCCATGAAAGCTTACGCCAGCTGGAACGAACGAACGAACGAACGAAAATCTTTATTTTCAAAGGGTTAAGAGTTGGGTACGCAGGCCCGTCTGACATTCTGCCCTTCTTCTCTATTTCCTCTCATACATTCTTTCATTCAACATCTTTTATGAAGCAATTCTTTGACAACAAAAGAACAATAAGCATTAAAACGCATGAAAAATAATCAATAATACATGACTCGTGGAGGCAATGTTTAACATAGGCATCATAAAAACTCAAGGTGGGTGTAACGTGCCAGACATATGGGAATGTTTTTTTTTTCCTGGCTAGTTGTCGTTCGAGATAATTTACCATTTTTATTGTCTTTGTTGCTGTTATTTTTTAAGGGGGCATGTAGTCTGTCCTGAGGTAGTGTTCAAACAGGTTGCGACTGATTGGTGGTGTCTTTGATTTCTTGTGGAAGATTATTCCACAACTGAGTGGCAGAGTATGCTAAGCTTGTTTTATATAAGTCTATCCGAGATTTAGGGACATGAAGTATATTTAGTCGTTCGCTATGTCTTGCGTTATATTTAAACAATGGCCAAAGGTAGCTTGGGGCATTTTGAAATAGGATTTTGTGAGTTAGTTTAGCCTTATTAAAAAGTACGCATTTGTAGAGTGGCAGTAACTGTAGACGTTCATGTAGGTTAGAATTGTCTGTAAACTTATCACCATTGATTAGACGCACTGCCCAAAATAGGATTTTGTGAGTTAGTTTAGCCTTATTAAAAAGTACGCATTTGTGGAGTGGCAGTAACTGAATACGTTCATGTAGGTTAGAATTGTCTGTAAACTTATCACCATTGATTAGACGCACTGCTCTTTTCTGGCGTGAATAAAGGCGTTTTGTTATTTATTTGGAGCATCCATCCCACATTGTGGAGCAATAATCAATATTTGTTTGTATGTGGGAAGTATTTAATGTCTTTCTTGTGTTTTCGTCGAGGAATTTTTTAATTTTGGCAAGTTGGTATACTTTTTTGGCTATTTGTTTAACTAGCGCATGAACATGGGAATTAAAGGATAGATTTTGATATATGATAAGACCCAGTGCCTTGTGCTCGGTTACACTTTCTATAGGCGTGCTACCAATGTGCAACTGAAGAGTTCTCTGCCAGTTTAGAGTGTGAAGTCTTTGCCTGGTTCCTATTAATATACATTTTGTTTTAGAAATGTTAATTTGCATGCGGTTTGCATGACTTCAGTTAACTACACTATTTATTTCCTGTTGCAAGGATAATTCTAGCACATTACGATCAATAGCGTTTGTATATAATATGCAGTCGTCTGCAAATAGATCGCAGGACGATGACAGATATAAGAGAAGATCATTTATATAAATGGCAAATAGTTAGTTAGTTAGTTAGTCGACAGATCATCCTCGTTGCACATCGGACCATTCAGTCCATAAGTGCTCGGATCCCCTCCTCAGCAAATCCCGCAGCGTGTAGCGGCTAACGACGCCAGTTCTGTGTTGGTTTATCAATCTTCTTTGGCTTCCTGCGTAGTGTTCTTGTTTGGCCACCCCTCTTTTAATTTGCTGCTCTCGCAGTCTGGCCATTGTTGTAGATTCACAGTCATCACTTGGTTCTTGCAAAAGTCTCACTTCTCGTAGAGCATTCAGAATGTCAGCCTGGTCCATGGCGCGTCCGCCCTCAACAGTAGCCTCACCTGCGAGCTTGTCAGCCCGCTCATTTCCTTGTACTCCCGCATGACCTGGCACGAAGATGAAACTAATCTTTGCCAGCCGAGACCGCTCCAGAGGCAGCAACCATTCTCTTCGGATCGACCCCTCCTCTATCCTCTTGATCATGTTCATTGAGTCGCTAAGGAAACAAGCCCTAGTGAATGTCTGTGTCTCGAGCCATGTTATTGCTTTACTTACTGCCATGACTTCCATGGTCAGGCTACTTGTGGTTTCAGTGAAAGCACCAGAGTCCTCCTTCACAATTCTCCCTCCGGCCCGAGCTGTAAAGGCCCATGAGCTTCTCACATGTCGGACGACCGACCCATCTGTGTAGATGACCGCGTCACTGTCTAGCGAATTCTCGAAAATCAACGCTTGTACTTCAGCCTCCACAGCAGCCGGATTTTCTTGTCTGCATTTTCTATCTAGTTGGATGCAAACTGAAAAGGATGTGCAGAGTCTGTTGGCACTTGCACCCACTCCTCGCCAGGTTCTAAGTCCTCAAGTGAACACACCTGTTGAAGAATGTCTTCGGCTTGACCCATCCACGACCGTCCTCTTTTTAACCTGCTGCCCTTCACCTTCCTAATTTCACTATGCAGTGGATGCTGTGTGTTTGCGTTAATTCTGAGGTAGGCGCGTGCCCTGCAAACTTGCATTCTCTCTTCAATGGTTGGAAAATCAAAAAGGTAGCGCATCGCCCTGCATGCTGTATCTCTTGTACATCCAAGAATAATGCGCATAGCTTCATTCTGTATCCTTTCCATCCTTTCTATCTGCTTATGGCTGAGAGTCAGGATTGCCATTGCATACTCCAAAACAGACATGACCAGCCCCTCGTACAGAAGACATAGATGGCGCTGCTCACAGTTTGCTGCCGCCATCACCCGCATCGCTGCCAAGCCCCGCTTGGCCTTTGTTATCACCTGGTCTATGTGCACATTATAAGCAAGGCTTCGATCAAACCGTATCCCCAGGTAATTCATTGCCTGCGTTCTTTCCACCGTCTCTGAACACAGCATTACAGTTGGTGTTGGATTGTTGACAATATGATTATTCAACGAGAACCAAGTCACTGTTGCCTTTGTTGGGTTGACCATTGCCCCAGCTTCATCACACCATAAATGGCAAATAACAGAGGGCCAAGTATTGACCCCTGAGGTACGCCAGTATTAATGATAATAGCTTGGGATAGAGATTTATTGTGTAATACTACTTGTTTTCTGTCTAATAAAAATTAGTTTATTAATGTCACTATATTAAAGCTTACTTTCATTGTTTCTAGATTTTTAATTAGGATAGTATGATCTATCATATCGAATGCTTTTTAAAAGTCTATAAACATCGTTACATTTAGAGTATTGTTGATAATATTTTGATGCCAGTTTTCTATCATGTTTGTTAGGGCCGTATGGCAGGAATATTTTGGCCGAAATCCTGACAGACTGTCAGCTATTAGGTTGTGGCGAACTAAGTGCTCTAGTGTTGTTTTGTGGATGTGTTTTTCTAGCGGTTTGGATAAAGAGGATAATATGGAAATTGGCCTATAATTACTCATGATACAATCGTCTAATGAACCATCTTTTAAATGAGGATACACTTTAGCGATTTTAAAGGCTGATGGGAAGTGACCTTTGGTGAAACATTGATTGTATATAAAAGTTAGTGACTCGCAGATCGCCGGTGCAGCATAGCGAAGGATCCGATTACTGATTCCATCTAGTGCTGATGAGTTATTGTGTTTTAGGTTACTGAGATGAGTAAATACTTCAGTGGTCGTCATTAGCGGTATGTTTGTGGGAATGTCTGCATAGCATTTGCTCTCACAGAATGATGATAATAAAGATATGTCATTAGGCACATCTGGTATTGCAGCCTTCAGTTGGTTTATGTCAGACTGAAAGAAACTACTGAGTTGATCACATGTAATCTGATTTGATGGTAACGATTGTGATGATTTGTGTTTTTTTGTCAAGGTATTAATTGCTTTCCATATATCTTTAGTGTTGGTTTTATCTATTATTAAGTTCTTAAAATAGTTTTTCTTTTCCTTTCGAATAACATATTGAACTTTGTTTCTCAGACTACGGTACACAGTTAGATCTCTATTGTTATGTGCCCTGTGCCGATCTCTCATAAGTTCAACTACCTCCTGTGTGATCCACGGGGGCTTAGTGTGATGTTTAACACGAACTTCCTTAAATAGAACATGCTTATCAAATACGCATAGAAAGGTCTTCAGCCAGTGATCCAGAGCATCATCTGAGTCAGGAAGCTGGTAAACATAGTCCAGAGATGAGTTTAGCAAGTCTTGTAAAAAGGCATCTTGATTGAAGTTTTTATAATTTCTATATTTTATACTTATATGTTTGTGTTTCGTAGTTTTGGTACCTCTTTTCGACCACGTGCAACATACTGGGTAGTGATCGCTCATTGCATTAATAGGTACAGTACATTCTGTGATGTTGTCGGCACACGTAGTATAGATATGATCTATAAGTGTTGCAGATGTTTTTGTTATTCTAGTGGCTTGTTTGACTAACTGTTGGAAGTTATATGACTCTATTATGTTTTCCCATGTTTTGTTTGATTTGTTAGTGTCTATATTGAAGTCGCCTAGTAGTATTATTTCTCTCGCATTACTAAATACTACATCCATCATAGTGGTGAATTTTTCATACCAGATATTTCCTGCACTGGGGTGTCGATAAAGATAGCCAACTACTAGGGGTATGCGATTTTGAAGCTTAACCTCAAGCCATACACACTCAATCTCACAGGTTTCAAAATCTAGCCTACGGTGGGCGTTAAGAGAGTTAGAAATATAAACTGCAATACCCGTCTCTTGTTTCTGATAGGGATCTCTTCTAATGGTTTTAAAGCCTCTGATAACGATGTCATCATCTGAGATGTTGCTATTTAATCGACTTTCGATAACGCCGAACATGTGAACATTTTGATTAACTATAAGTGATAGTTCAGGCAGCTTCCCTAATAGATGGCAGAAATTTAAATGCCCGATTCTGAGCCCATTATTATTGCGCCATTGTTCGTACTTGTTAACCATCTTAACAATGCGTAATCATGAATTTTTTAAAATAAAAAATGAATACAACTTACGTCCCTTACACACTCTAAAGTACAGAGAAACAGTAATATCCCTATCAATATACACGCACACACACAAAATACGTATAAAGATCAGTAAGGATGATCCGTGAAGACCCCCTCACTCACTGTATAAACGCGATAAAAAGTATTATAAAAGATATCCAACTAAGTGTCAATCTCTGTGACTTCAATGCGAGTCAGTGTGTATAGTCACGTACAATCTAATACGTTGCTATATAAAACAATAACTAAGTTTGCACATAAACTTTCTAGGAGAGGCTCTTTCTTGTACTGAGATCCGGTGTTGCTTTGTGCTTAATTGCTAGTAAATACCAGGCTGTGTTGGTCCTTGGTACAGCGACATCATAAGTGCCTGACGAAGTGAAGCTGGGCTAAAACGTGTGAGGTATAACAACTCTGGATTACAATGGAATGGATACTGTTGATTTCTCACGGGTGTGTAACGACTTCCAACTACAGGCCCTGATTCGTGGCTAACAGGAGGCTGTGGTAGAACGTTATGGTTACTGCTGGATTGATTCTTGCTGTGGAGAAGAGGGAATATATCTTCATAAATATCACCCTCCTGTGTGAAAGAGGGCGTATTGTATGGATTTGGTTTTGGTGGAAATGTTCCGTCTGGCTTGGATATCTGGTGCCGTGGTTATGAGTGGTCTGCTCTCTTCTGGCCTATTGGAACTTGATGTGGCGGGAGTATGTCATCTGGGTTGGGTTTGAGGTGGTGTAGCTAAAAGTGTCCTACGCGATCCAGTATTGGATGTAGGTTGTGTCCGCTCTGGGTATTTGATATTTTTGGCGAGCAAGCTGGTGTCCAATGTAGACAAATATACTTGATCCTTATAAAGTCGCTTTTTAGGTGCTCCAGACTGTGAAGTAAACACCAGTGTGTTGTTGATGAACTGTATGTTTTTCTGAAAACAATACTTCTGCAATATGTTGTTATTTATGTCAGCTAGACGACGCTGGAATCCATAACTCGGTGATTTGATGGAGGAAAAGAAAATGGACGAGTTAGGAAAAGTGTGACGTAATCCGTTCAAGAGCGCCAGTAGTTGAGATGCTGTGATTTGCTGGTTGTTCATGGTGTCATTAATACCAATATGAACGCTTGCCTTTTTAACGTTACGATTTACAGCCAACCTCCTAATCTTGTCTGTTAGCCAGTCAACACCAGCCCCAGACAATGTGATTATGGAAACAATGTCTTTGTCTTAAGTGGCCATTCGGTCACTGTATAGACCTTTCATTAGAGAGTCGCCTATTATAATGTGTGTGCAGTCGGGTCGTGCTGTCTGCAAATGTTAGTTGTCGGTACGCCTTGCCCGTTGTTTCTCCCATTTAGCAGAAGTTTGTACGTCTCCATGTGACTCTCCATGTGTTTCCTGGAGGCGTGTGTTGTCTGTTGGCAGTGCACTATAGCACTGTACGTTTTCTGACGAATCTTCTTGGAGCACTTCGAATCTGTTGCTTATTTGTACACCAATGGGATAGACTGCTTGTAGCGTTTTATCTTCCTCTGCACGATGAGGTTTTTTCGCGTCTTGTTTAGTTATTTATTTTTGGTGAAACTGGTCTTCTAGATTCTCCAAAGTTGATACAGCTGCTTGGGAATTACACGCTTTTTCAGTTGGGTTGGTGGTGGACTCGTGCTGTAAAGTTTCTATTGTTTTTCTTAGCAACAGAGTTTCCTCTCTCAGGAGTGTGATTTCTGCTTTGAGAGCAGTGTAATCACTGCTGGTCTTGCTATTAGCTTCAATGTTCGTTGTAACAGTAGCAGTGAGCGCCTTTAATGATTGTTCTATTACCTCAATGCGCCTACGACAATCGCACGATTGTCCATTGATAGTTGGCGTGTTATCTAAGGCTGGTATTTCTTCTGCTACTCTTACGTTTGTCTCTACGTTGTTTTGGAGGTGCTCTATTGGATATTCAATGGCCAAGAGCACTGATGAGGTATCTGGCCTCGTGTTGATGGTATTGTTCTGTTCATTCATTGTATGTGTTAGTTGAGAAACATTGCCTGCTGTGATGTCCACAGCTGTAGTTGTGGGCTGTGTAGATTCTGATTCCTCACTCGAGACGAGCATGTTGATGATATCTTGTGTCTTTGATATGTCTCTACTCGTGAATGTATGTATTGAGTTCTCCAGCTCGACAAAGTCTAATTTTAGCCAAGAATAATTGTTTTCAACGATGCCCTGAGCTAATAATTTGTTCTTCGAGTGATACAAGTGTATTCTAAGGACTAGCGTCGTAATCAGATCTTCCACGTAGGCCCCGCTCCTATCTTGTCCGTGTTGAATTAGTGCAGGCTTGTAATAATTGATGAGGCACGTTCGAAATGCATCATAATGGAGTGTATTGTTAAAGGATACTGTAACACATTGGCCAGAGTTGGTGTGTTGGACGACTCGGCCGACTGGGTTCACACACCTGGTTAGCTTGGTCTTCACTGCTTTCTCTTTGTTTAGTGTGTATGTTTTATTCACGGTCGATCGTAAACCAGATCTTGTTTTAACACCAGTGACCTCCAGAGAGGCCTCTCCTATCGATGGCATTACTGCATAATGTTATCAAACCCGTTTGAAGAATGCAGCGAACCCATTGTAGTCTAGACGCGCCGCGGGCAACTTGACGTCATGGGTTGTGGTTTACTTGTTTTGATAATTGAGGCAAGAACACAGCACTGATCAGGGACTTGCGATAGTGTGTGCTTGGCGACTTACCACGCGCTAGTCACGCATGGTTTAATCACACGTTGTCGTTAATCGATAATTGATAGACTTCAAAATTGAATGACCTTACCGTCCATTTATCAAAGAAATCCTTATTTCACTAAATAACAGTCACATAAACTTAAGATATTAATTCGTATTAGATCCAGTTTTAGAACGAAAACAATGATATACACTTCACTTTTGTGTGAGCAACAACAATCCAGCGACATGGGAGAATACTTATTTGTGGACAATAACAAACATCATACAATACTTTTGGGTGGACAAAAACAATCAGAAGACATGGGACAATACTTCTGTGTGGACTGCAATGACCATTCACAGTTACTAGTTCCCTTTCCTCAGTTACCCCATATAATTTTTCACACAGTGATCACACTCCATATTGTCAGGAGTGACTGCCTCACAAAATGTGTACCATGACCCAGACACATAGCTCAAGCTTGCTGCTTTCAGGCACATGTGTTACTTGTCTGTAAGGCTGGAATCAAGTCATGACCAATGCCCGTCTCCGTCAGTTCACACATGATTAAACGACATGATATGATGATATTTTTCAACAACAACAAAAAAGTAGAATATTTCAGTGTAGAGTGTATTTGATGTGAAAAACATCGTCATTGTATTCCTGCAAAAATACGGATATATTAATCAATCTTAATAATGCTGAAGTACTCATAAAATACATTATGTTTTAATATCTCAAATTGTGTGCGGCTACTCTAGCTTCAGGGAGCCACTGTAGTCTAGTCACTAGCATGATTGCCTGCCTGCTCGGTGGTCATGTATTCGAATCTCCATCGAGAAAACGAGAAGAAAGAGTACGAGAATGAGAACTAATAGAAAGGGAACGAGAAGAAAGAGAACTAGGAATAGGAAAACAAGAAGAAGAAGAACAAGATATAGGAGAACAAGAAAAAGAAGAGGAGAACTAGGAGTAGGAGAACGAGAAGCAGACCACAAGAAAGGGAACGCGAACAAGGAGAACAAGAAGGAGACGGGAAGAATGAGAACGAGAAGAAGGAGAGGAGAAACTGTAGCAGGAGAGCGAGGAGAAGAACAAGAGGAAAGGGAATGAGAAGAAAGAGAAAGAGGAGAAGGGGAATGAGAAGACGGAGAACGAGGAGAAGGGGAATGAAAAGACGGAGAATGAGGAGTAGGAGATCGAGAACTGGGAGTGGGAGAACGAGAAGAAGGAGAAATAGAGGAAGGGGAATGAGAAGAAGGAGAACAAGAAGAAGGTGAATGAGAAAAAGGAGAACGAGGAGAAGAAGAACAAGAAGAAGGGGAATGAGAAGAAAGAGAAGTAGAACGAGAAGAAGAAACTATTGTGTTTATTGATCTGGGCTCTTAGATTGACACAGTCAAAAATTGATTCTTGGAAATGTTCTGGGAAGTAAACGTGGCGGACGTAACATTCACTACATCGTCAATCAAGTGCGATTGGTCTATACAGATGTGAGGCTATCACCATATACCCAATACACCTTGCATGGGACATGTTTCTTTACCTTATATTTACTTTATTCTGTCCCCAGCCTCAGTGTGATCATGTGCACTACAGCTGGATGTTCAGTTTATGGAGAACCTCATGTGTTTGCAACCTATGGTAAGTGGTCTGTTTTTATTTTCATGTTTAGCCTTTCTACTTGTACCCTGGAATATAGAGGTACCTTACAATCGTTTGTTTATATTTTGACTTCTGTTATGTAACTACCAGGAACGGTCACTAAGTAATGCCTCCTTTATTTTATCTATGCAAATACTTTATCATTCGTGAGCCCGCTTACTCGAGTTCGAAACATAGCTGCGACCGATTTGGCAACAGACCGTGTCGCCCTGGGTTATAACATGTCGGTTCGGGAGCCGGTCGTTTAGAAAGCAAGGGTAAACTACTGAACGTACACTTGCCAAGACACCAACAACAACAGTAAAATGCTGGTGTTGACTGCGATGTCCTATAAATAGGATATGAAAAATAAATACTTTATCGGTATGCAATTTGTAACGTACATGGGTGTGCGGAAATCGGGGGTTAACGACTGTTCCAAGAACAAGAACAATGGCGGGCCCTAAAACACAATGGAGTATGTCATGGAGTTGTCAGTCTTAGTGACATAGGCACCAGATAAAACATGAGAGCAGAGCAGATGTGAGGCCAAGAGGGTAAACGTAATCTTCAACAGACTATGATAGTCCCAGACTAGGTGATGGTGTAGGCACGGACACGTCATTATAAATCCTCATGCTAATGGGGAAAGACCCAAACAAGTGGTGAGAATAGCACGTACTTGTCTAGATTAGAATTCTCGGTGGGAAAGTGAATCGTGAGAGACTAGGTAGAAAACCAAGGAGAATTCCAAATGTAATTTTTATGGAAACTGATAATTGGGATCACGAGGTTAAATGATGGCTCTTGGGAGGTCTGGGAAGAATGAATAAAAACACAAGTCTGGAAATTTGAGGGAGAGTACAGTTGGAGTTAAGTCAAGGAGACTTAACAGACAGTCGGTCTTGGGGCGAATTCGGGTGAACTTCAGCCGGGAGGATCGTTAAGCACTGAGTATTGGGCCAGTGAGGTTTAAGGCTGAGGAGAGAGAGAGAGAGAGAGAGAGAGAGAGAGAGAGAGAGAGAGAGAGAGAGAGAGAGAGAGAGAGAGAGAGAGAGAGAGAGAGCGAGGAGACTGGGAGGAGGTTATTAGATTCACGGACAGAGAAGAGTCCGAAACAGTGTATCGCGTGATGCCGAGAAACAGCAATAGCGTATTTGCTGGAGTTACTGCGTTATCTCCTAATCTGAGTGCGCTGGACCTGGGAAGTTTATATATATATATGCCGGTCTCTCTGGCCGAGGGGTTACAACACTTTCTCCGTAATCCTGTTTATCACGCGGAGTCTCGTAGCAGGGCGAGAGCTGGGAGCGGTTCGACCCCCGCTGGTGACTTGTGGGATAACTGAGCCAGCCGCTCAGAAAGCAATGGCAAACTACTGAGCGTAATCTTGCCAATAGATCAACAGACAGCTGAAAGATGCTGCTGTTGACAGCGATGTCCTGTAAAGGATATGCAAATATATATATAATATATATATATATATATATATATATATATATATATATATATATATATATATATATATATATATATATAGAGAGAGAGAGAGAGAGAGAGAGAGAGAGAGAGAGAGAGATTTCACTGTTGACTGTTCCTGGAAAATATCTTTTATCATCGTGTGTGTTTCTAATTAAAAATCGTGCGCAGCCTGCTGTTAAATATTGATTCATTGTTGTTGATCAGTCGTTCAATACAACATTCACACAGACATCCTCTAGACACAGCTATAGCCACTTCCCTATATCAATCATAACTTGTCACACAATTTATTAATTTAGCGGGATTCCCCAAACACTCTTTTGCACAATGCATCACTACCAACCTGTTTCAGTCACAGGTTAAGCAACAGTAACGGTTTAAAAATGGCCACCAAAGAAGTTTATTTAAAGCATCGTAGTGTCATAGAATTCCACAATGCTGAAAGCGAGACCACGATTCGCAGCCACGAACGTTTGTGATTCGTCAGTGGATGTTAGCACTGTCCAACGTTGTGTATGTCGTTGTGACGAAGCTGAAGTAGGTCAATCCTCACTGGCTGGCGCAAAGCGGACTGGCCGTCCGTCAACCGCATTGACTCCACACAATATTCATCGAGTTGATGACATCATTCGTGGTGACCGTCGATGATGAACTGTTCCATGTTGTCCATTAGTGAAGGCAGTGTCCAGACCATCATTAAAGATCTGGGTTATTCAAAGATTTGTACACGGTGGGTACCCAGAATTTTGACAGACGGACATAAAGAAGCAAGGAAAACCGTAGCCATCAACCCCCTGCACCGTTACGAAACTGAAGGAGAAGAGTTTAATCGAATATTGTGACAGATGATGAGACTTAAGTTCATTTCTTTGAACCAAAATCTAAGAGGCAGTCAATGGAAAGGCACCACACAACTTCGCCGACAAGAAGGAAGTTCAAAATGTCACCATTTGTAGGGAAATGTTTTGGGATAAGAAAGGTGTCATACGTCTCGACTTCTTTGAACAGGGAGCCACGGTGAATGCTGACCATTACATTGAAACTTTTAAGAAGCTTAGAGGGAATCTTCGACGACTTTACTCATGCAAATATCTGAGAACTGAACTACTGTTGCACGATAATGCCACGTCACACACCGCTAAACGCACTATTGATACAATTGCAGAATGTGGCTGAACATTATTACCACATCCTCCTTACAGTCCCGATTTAGCACCTTCAGACTTCCACCTGTTTGGACCACTGAAAGAAGATCTTCTCGGACATCACTTTAAGGACACCAAGACCCTTAAACGCGATATACGACAAAGGTTTAGGAAAACAACACGAATTTTTCCTGTGCGGAGATGTATGCCTTTGTGAGGAGATGGACAAAACTGTAACGAATAACGGAGACTACATTGAGAAATACATTTGTGTAGTACAGACTTAGGGCTTCTTTTCAATGTGAATGTTATCTGTTTTTTGTTTCCTGTTGAATTAAATTAAAAATTACGAGGCATTCTTATTAACCGCCACTCGTACACACATAGCTTTATTTTTGGACTTGGTGGCAATGGGAAATACATTACTGGACCTCCTCTGTGGTAGACTGTTGTGGCACTATCAGCAAGAATCCCTGGTAGCTGTTTTAATATCATCAGTCCAGGTATGGTATGTTTTCTGAACATTAGGCATGAAACAGGAAGTATCAAACTAAGTGTAAAAATGGAAGTCAGTCGTTTGTTCATTGGAATAAATGTCACAGTTAATACAAGCTACAAACTAATGTTTCCTGAATTTAACAGACTGTTGGATTATGAGATACAAGGAACCATGTATTTCTTTTCCACCCATCCTCCTCATCCTCCTCCTCCTCTTCCTCCTCCTCCTCCCCCGTCTCCTCTTGCCCTTTCTTCATCATCGTCATTGTCTTCATATCTTCATCATTATATCACCTCCAAATTGATCATGGACCCTAAACTAAATCACACACAGCCATTTGCAGCGATGATCATGATTGGTTGGACAGGCGTGGTAAAGAGTCCTTTATCGGTTTTTATATTAGACGCCGGGACCATGATAGCGCGATAACCAGCACGCTTGCCTAAACTTGGGTATCAGAAACGATCCTGGGAAGTAAAGTCGCCAGTTCACTACTAACCACATCACAGACCGAGTCTCGTTGTGTCTAAGAATAGCGGCCATCACATATCCATATGTCTCACGGCATGAAACAGTCATATATGTTTTTACTATTTTTTGTTTGCCTTATGGTTCAATGGTAATGTAGACCATCTAAACATGCCAGCTGAATACTGCACATCTGATATAGCAAGGTCTGGGAGACTGAAGACATGCCTACAGACTAGAGTGGATACCTAGGTGAGCAAACAAAGAAAGGGGATCTGCAGGAACTGTTAAATATAGTGGAATAATGTTATTGTCAGTTCCTATAGAAATAGTAAACAGGATTATTCTGGAGAGATTTAGAGATGAAATTGACAAACGACTAAGTGACCAAAAAATAAAAAAACAGATTTCCAACAAAACAGATCATACCAGATAGCCAGATAGCCATTTTGCGTTTAATAATAGATAAAAGCATTTTAATTAATTTACCATTGTGTGCAGGATTTGTGGACTATGGAAATGCCCTTGACAGCATTGATAAGGGCGCTTTTTGAAAATTAATGAGAAATAATGGAATCTGACAGAAGATAACTTAATTAAAGGCAACATATGAAATGCAGGGTTCTTCATACAGGAAAACTGACAGATACGTTTAAAATAAGTATAGGAGTGAGACAGGGATGCCCTTTGTGAACTTTAATATTATTTCTGACTATATAACGGATTTCTGAAAATAGCAATAACTTTATCAGAAATGGAATTCACTGAACTGGAGACAGAGCTGCCAGATGATCTGGACTTCTGTGACCACATGACCCTCCAGAACTACACACGACATCAGATAAACTAGATACGCTTGATGGGAGGTCACAATAATTAGGGATACAAAGGTAAAGGGTAAAGATACAAAATATGAGAATAATATAAGTAAATGATAAATGTATGTTCCTATTGAAAGTTTACATCACGAGGTGGAATTATGCACATATTTAGGTAACGATTTAGATACATATATGGGACACAGAGATTTATTCAAATAATAATACAACAGGCAAGAGGAGTACTAGCAAATGTGTGAAAACTGGAAGAAAATAAATTTAGTATTAACTTGGATTACTTAACTTTAATGCCAAATCAATAATGCTGCATGGATCACAAGCACGGGGAACGACTAAAACAGTTACGAATAAACAACAAACATTCATTAAATTCGTTCCTGTGCAGAATAGAAGGACTAAAAATGAATGACAGAGTCACTAATGTAAAGCTTTTAGAGAAAACTGAACACATTCCAGTGATAAAGAGGTGAGGACAAGAAAACTTTGAAAAAACATGCTAGTGGTTGTAGTATGTAAGATAGAGATGGGAAGAAGAAATCCCAAATCCCAGTTGCCCATTATTATAGGAAAACAAGAAATGGCTAGGTAAAGGTAAGGTGTCCTAATAGAGGGCAAAAGAGCTGAGGAAAGTCACCGCATTCAGCTGAGGAGAAATCTCCCTCTAGATAACCTGACTTTCAACGTCTGTAGGGATTACGAAGGGGGTTCAGACAGGCAGATAGTGCGAGCACAAATGAGACATGAGAACATGAATACATTATACATGGTTTAATGACAATATCATCGTGTCAACATCATAAATATCACAGAAATAATTCATGTTACTCCAAAATTCGCTCTCGCACCGGCTCTCACAATACTCTCGCGGTGTTATCAAAGCTATGCGCACTCGTGTCTAACCACGCACACCAACACACGTTACGTAGCGGTCACATTCATTCGCACTGAAAGTCTAAGTATACGTCCATCCTGTCTCTCCACACAGTCACACATCCTCTCTCAATCGTGTCCGAGTCTCGTCTGTCCTTTCCAATTCAGTACGGTGGTCACGAGGTTCTTGACCCTCGTGCCGTCCGTGGAAAGTCGTGCTGTCATGTCTGTCCCGCACTCGCCTGTTGAGGCCAGGCGTACTGCGTCATTCTGTCCAAGGTGAACCTGTCCTGTTACTCAAGGTTACAGTCCTGTCTCTAACTTACTGTCTTCGACGTCTGGACGGTTCTACTACCCCCGTACTCTCCCAATGTCCTTATGTCTGTCCTCAGTCCTCTGTTATGTCACGTCTAGGACCTTGACACTGACGCTTGTTGTCTTTCTGCCACACTCTGTGCTCCTGATATCTTGTTAAATGATGAAGTAATATTACGTTTAACTCACAAAGTTAGAAAAAATTCCTCAAGAAAATAAAACAACACCCTGTTATAAATTATATTATTATAATGGGACAACATGGGGAAGGTGTATGTTCATATGGCATCTCAGAAATACAAAACTAACATTCACAAAAGAAATAATAGCTCTAACATTCATCATAGTTAATTAATTAACATGTCTCTGTTTCCTCACACGCGATACATTAGAATGACTCGTGCTAAACTATAATGTCTCTGATTTCACCATAAATGATAAACTAAAATGTATATGATTTCACCACAAAGGATAATCTATAAAGTCTCTAATTTCACTGCAAGTGATAAACTAATATGTCTCTGATTTCAATCTATCGGGATCAATGGAAAACAGGTTACTACTCTTGTTGGCCGTTGCTATTATTGGCATATCATTGTGGTACTTAACTTAGGTCCATAAGGCCGGGGTGACTCTGTGTTTGGACGGGTCAATGCTGTTCAGTGGTATTTTGCCCTATCCATATTAGAAAGGCAAAGTTCTTCATTCTTCATTGAGGACTCTGACGCCTCTGATGACGATATTCTTCGTTCAGGAACATACCACATGTAAGCTGTAAGACCACCATACCCTGTTGAAAACATGGATCAAAACATATATCCATATTTACGGAAAATAGGGATTGGGAGAAGAGAAAATGGAGAAGAGGAATGGATTATCACACAGGTGCAGGCTAGCCAGATCTTGCCATGTTGGGTGACATCACTCCAAAATTGAATGTGACTAATAAGTATCTGATGCAGGCATTCACCTCTCATATCGACAAGATATGTCTCTTTCAGATTTGAGCTGCGCAGATTAATCATTCTTGTGTTCTTATGGCCCAATCGCCTAGTTTATTTGGGTGGCTATCAGCAGAATTACACCATCACACAGCACTGGTAATGCTTCTTAACATATTGAGCACAACCCACTACTGGCATCGCTGATCGTATTCTGGTATGAACCTAAGGCCTAGCCACGACAATGTGGAAGCATTAGACTCGAGTTTCGCTCTCGTTTGAGCTCGTCAGTAGTGCATATCCTTGACCGGATCCGGAAACAAACCCCGGATCACTGCGTGTGAAGCGGGTGCGTAACCACGTGGCACACGCTGGACACGGCCACATTATCATAACAGAATATTACAACGTCACCCATCGTAGGCTGTAGCTCAAGATGTGCCCGATCGCCGCGACTGATGTCCGTAAATCGATATGGACCCGAACGATCAGGTCTTCGCACTGGCACGGCATACCAGGCCGCCTAAATTCCAGCGAGCAATAATCAAATTGATTTATTTGGTTGTTTCGGGATTTGAGATTTAAATATTGAGCACAACCCACTACTGGCAACGCTGATCGTAACTGGTATGAACCTAAGGCCTTTCTACGTTAATTGAGCTCGTCAGTAGTGCATATCCTTGACCGGATCCGGAAACAAACCCCGGATCACTGGCGTGTTAAGCGGGTGTGTAACCACGCGGCACACGCAGGACACGGCCAAATTATCATAACAGAATATTACAACGTCACTCATCGTAGGCTGTAGCTCAAGTTTTTCCCGATCGCTGTGATTGACGTCCGTCAATTGATGTGGACCCGAACGATCAGGTCTTCTCACTGGCAAGGCACACCTGGCCGCCTAAATTCCAGCGTGCAATAATCAAATTGATTTATTTAGTTGTTTCGGGATTTGAGATTTAAATATTGACCACAACCAATTAAGATGAAAAAGGGAGGAAGAATGATAACAGCCTGAGAGTAATAGCTATACCCCCTCCCCTAGCTTGTGTTGTATTAACTATGAATGTCAATGGATATCACAAATGAATGCGTATATTTGTCTTCTGGCCATGCTGTATGTGTGTGTTCTCAGTGTACCTGGGGTTTCATTGAGATGTTTACAACAGGCAATGATACAGAATGATGATATAATGTCTGATGAACAATTTAAGTCAAGTTGAAAAGACAAGAAGATGATAATGGTATGATGGCATTAATAAATGGCATACAAATACTACATCACTCATTGACTCAATCCGGCTATGCAAGTTGTGTTTTTGGTCCTGAGCATTTCATGTTAAGCAACCATTGTTTCTTCTTCTCTCTCAACTCACCTACTCTGTTCCTAATTGTTCTGTTGACTGGGGTTATCATAGATTCGAACAAATGCTTCCCCTCCAGCCTTCAGTAGTTAAATATGAGTATAACTCACATATCTATTATTTTCTCATGACAAGAGAAGACAGGGTTCTTCTTCATGAATGGCATAACGGAAAACATTATGTGTAATATTTACAAAGCATACATAATCCTGTTCATGATACAGAACAATTTATATGTAGCCGAGGCAGGCAGAAGACAAAGGACACAAAAGAAAAGACTGATGTTTCCTTTGCTACGGTGCTAAGAGGTAGAGAGTAGTTCTGACTTCGTTACGGCCAAAGAGAAGTAGTAAAAGAGAGAACCTCACACCGCCCTCAACTGACCAAAAAAAAAAGATATAGTAATTAGATAAGAAGGTACGAGGTCTTGGACAGAGGCAGAAACTATTTTATAGGTGTTTACACAGGAAACACCATGTTAGAGCCCAAACACTGAATTAAGGTGTTAGATTGTAGTAGAAATAGTGGTTGTAAAAACTAAAAGAGACTAAACAAACAAATCAAGGACAAATAAACAAGCTCTTTATTTATTTCTTCTAACAGGACATGGATAACACATTTCATGTCAATAACAGATACAACAGACAACTGTATATATCAAACAACAACAGTGGGTAACCCCTAACCACTAAGCAGCACTTAAGACAACAGGGTACACTAAGTACCAGAACACAGGTGTTCCACACAATTGCTGGTTATACTGACACAATAATGAACCTTGACACAAGCAACACTGCACAGACCATAAGGCACTATAAAAACATAAGTTACACAATATAAATCATAAGATGCGACATAAACAACAGAGTTGTGACACAAATTACTACACAACCAAGAACCTAGGCATTCTGACACTAACTAGTCAGCCACTCAGTTTTACCAAGGCATTAGTTGACTACAGATCAGCTCAGGGAGTTGTTCCCACATCTCAATACAATCAGAACAGCACTTCTGTTCCTATCAACAAGCTGGGCCAACATCTCTCATCAACACAAACCGAGGTGGCTCACTGCTAACACAAAACTGGCTTCCGATTCCTTTGTCCGTATGAGTTCCGGCAGTGGCCAGGACCATACAGCTTTCACAGACCAAACCAAGGTGCATCAGTGTGGCGCTGTGACATATATATTATATATATATATATATATATATATATATATATCTATATATATATATATATATATATCATATCTATATATATATATGAAGAAATATATATATATATATATATATATATATATATATATATATATATATATATATATATATATATATATATATATATATATATAGAAGAATTTTATAATGACGTGGAGTCTGCTTTGATGAACTGCAAAAAATCAGAAATAAATATCATAATGGGTGATTTCAACGCAAAAATAGGACAGCAAGGCGATGGATACAGTGTAGGCAACCATGGTTTGGGAGAGAGAAATGAAAGAGGATACAGACTTGTAGAATGGGCAAAAGAACAAGAAATGGTTGTAGGAAACACCTGGTTTAAACAGCATCCTAGAAGATTATGGACATGGAGGAGTCCAGACAGCAGGATTAAAAACAAGATAGATTACATCCTGATTAGCAAAAGGTTTCGAAATGCGTTAACAGTCGTAAAAACAGATCCAAATGCAGACTGTTACAGTGATCACAGATTAATTACAGGCACATTGAGGGTAAAGTTAAAGAAAGTCAAGTATACAGCAGGAAACCCTAAATATGTACTTGTGCAAATTGAAAACTGACTAAAGAAATACAAGATAATTTTAACATAGAAGTAAAGAACAAATTTGATATATTGTCTGATCTAGAGATCCTTTTCAAGATGTAGATGATCAATGGGAAACGATGAAGAATTCAATCAGTTGCGCAGCAGAAAAAACTATTCCAAAAGTAAAGAAAGTGGGCCGTAAGACATGGATGACTGAAGAAATTTTACAACTAATGGAAACAAGAAGACAGAACAAAAATAATCCTGCCAAATATGAAGAAATTCACAGAAAAGTGAGAACCTTATGTAAGGAGGCAAAAGAAACATGGCTTGAGAAAAATTGCAGAGAAATTGAAAAACAACACAACAGTAACAATGCGAAACTAATGCACAAAAGAATTCAGGAGCTTACTAATCAAAGAACACGTACATCAGCAGGCTGCCTAAAGACAAAAGATGGAAGAGTCATAATAGAAAAAGATCAGATATTACATGAATGGTCAGATTACGTGAAAAACCTGTATGACGATAACAGAGACGAACAGTATGATGTTCAAAATAATAATGAAGGACCAGCAATTTTGAAGATGGAGGTTCAGAATGCTCTTAACCATATGAAATCTGGCAAGACCCCCGGTTCAGACAGCGTCACAACAGAAATGATTAATGCTTTAGAAGAATATGGAATAGATCAAGTTACCAGTCTGCTTAATACAATATATGATACTGGAAATATACCTCAGGAGTTATGTAATTCTGTATTTATTGCAATCCCAAAGAAATCAGGAGCCTTGGAATGTGATCAACATCGAACAATTAGTATAATGAGTCACATCACGAAGATTTTGCTAAGAATTATCATGCAAAGAGTTAGGAGGAAAATACAACCTGAAATAGGAGAAGAACAATGTGGGTTTGTGGAAGGCAAGGGTACAGTAAATGCTGTGTATATACTGAGAAACATAATCGAACGTTCTATAGAAGTAAACAAAGATCTACACCTTTGCTTTATTGACTACACAAAGGCTTTTGATAAAGTGAGACATGTCAACATGATAAGGATGCTTGAAGATCTACAAATTGATGGAAAAGATCTTAGACTTGTAAAAAACATATATTGGAAACAACAAGCTGCCATAAGAGTTGATAATGAAGTAAGCCAATATCAGCCTATTAAAAGGGGTGTGAGACAGGGATGTGTAATGTCTCCAGATCTGTTTTCCCTGTACAGTGAAAGTATTTTCAGAAATATTGAAGATATGGAAGGAATCAACATTGGGGGACGATGCATCAATAACATTAGATATGCAGATGATACAGTCTTGATTGCAGACAATGAACAGGACCTGCAAAATTTAGTAGATGCGATTGTTACACACAGTGAACAACTAGGGTTAGAATTAAATTGTAAAAAGACACAGATTATGGTCGTCACTAGGAAGGACGAAATACCACAATGTAATATACAAGTAAATGGGAATATTCTTCAACAAGTGAGCAGGTACAATTATCTCGGAACAGTAATAACATCTGATGGGAGATGCCTTGAAGAGATTAGAACAAGAATCGCCATGGCAAAAGTAGCCTTTAGCAAGATGAAAAACATATTGACCAATAAAAAGATGTCAATTGAAACGAGAAAAAGAGTGTTGAGATGCTACATTGAACCTGTACTTTTATATGGATGTGAAGCGTGGACAATGAGCAGTCAGGCTGAAAAACATCTGATGGCTGTAGAGATGTGGTTTCTGAGGAAAATGCAAAGAATACCATGGACAGCCAGAAAGACCAATGAACAAGTCCTTCAAGAAACAAATGAAGATCGTAAATTGATTAGAGAAATTAGACGTAGACAGTCAAAATTTTTTGGGCATGTTATGAGAAGAAATGGATTGGAGAATTTGGTGACAACTGGTAAGATCGAGGGGAACAGACCAAGGGGAAGACCTAGAAGCAAGTACCTGGATGGCTTGGCCTTGTGGCATGGTCGAGACAGAAACACGGAGCTGATCCACGACTCTGGTGATCGAGTGAGATGGAAGAACATGACCGCCCACGCTTACTGGCATGGCACATGATGGATGGATGGATATATATATATATATATATATATATATATATATATATATATATAGCAATGTGAGAGGTTTGCATTAAGCCTGTACCTCTTTCACTAATTCTTCTTCTTCTTCTTCTTCTGCAGTCTGTGTGCAATGCTTCCAATCTGTTGGCGATCAACAGTTGGTTAAAGACAAGGGTTTGAGTCTCCCTCATGTCTGGACAGATTGTCTAAGCACAACCGTCACAAACGGCAATTTGTGAAGCGCAAACTTACTAGCCATTGCATTTAATTGGTGCTGTGTCTAAGTGCTAGATCTGTCACATATACAACAATATAACATCAACCTATGTGCACGCATCTCAAGAAGGAGGGAGGAAAGATATAATCCCCTCTCTCACTCTCAAGTAGTGTTACAGGCAAAAACGTGTAGGTTTAAGTGAAGTAGTGGTTCAAGTACAAACTGTCTTCTGGGCAAGCAGATAGAAAAGTAGGCATTTTGATGAAATGCATCAGAGTGCATTGAGAACTTTACCTCCTACAGTTTTCTATGATAGTATGTTGTAATATGCACAAATTAAAGACAACAGAATTAAAGAATCAATTTTAGAGCGAGCAGATTCAGAGATGAAATAGCGTTACGTTGGCCGGGATCTGCACAGGTCGGCCAGGCAATGGCAGCTTTTGAAGTTAGCACGTCAGAGTTTTCATTTGATGAATACTACTCTTAAATAACGCACAAAAACACAATATCTTAACCTTTCACTTCTGGGGCATCATATAGATCTTAGGAATGGTAAACTTACCTCGAATCAAGGAATAAAACTACACATTTAATTGAAAATGTGGCCACCGCCAAGCGACAAGGACCGTTCGCTCGGCTCCTGTATTGAAAAATGCGCTTTCCAAAAGTCGGACGCTGACGACGAATGAACAAACTTTATTTTAAAAGGGTAACAAATTGGGCACGCAGGCCCGTCTTACATTCGGCCCTTTCGATCACTCATCTTTCATTCATCAAATGTGCATGTTACATTTACATAGGCGAAAAAACATTGTCAAATGGATTTTGTAAGCATAAACAATGCATATTACGCATGGTAAATTCGCATGGGGAAAAAAAATTGTCAAATGAAAGTTGTAAGCATAAACAGTGCATATTGCAATGTTGTGAGACACATCCTCCATCCACCCTCACACCCTGCAGCCACCCACACATCCCTCAGCCACCCACACATCCCCCACCACACCCCCACCCACTCACACATACCTCCACGCACTCACACAGACTCAGGCAAACATACATTCCGCCACCCACCAACCGACCCCCCACCCACACACATTTCCCCACCCACACATACATCCCCCACCCATCCCATAACCGACACGCACACACCCACCCACACATTCACCACCACCCACGCACACACCCGCAACCACCCAGCAAAACACACATCACAAAACCACACACACATACCCCCGTCAACCCACACATCCCGCACCTATCCATACATACATCCTGCACCCTCACAATCAATTCGGAGATCACATGACTGGCCCCCTCCAATAGTTACAGGTATCATGAACGCTTTTCAGGCTAATTATACCCTGGCAGTTGTCCATCACGAAGTGTCAAGCATGGCGTAGGGTGTTAATAGTGCGTACAAGTGCAGTATTTTTACTCTGGATGGTGTGCTTTAATTGACGAACTGCAACATGATGATTCCGTTATGTCACAATAGATATAGATATTGATATATGTATAGATATAGATATACATTTTCTTGGAACAACACCACATCTTCCTCCTCAAGGGTTTCCAACGGACTACCACGAATATTTGAATTCCATCTCCTCGTTACATTAGTCCATCCTAATTTACATAAGCTAATTCTAATTTAACCTTTGCTACATTAACCACAAACACCACTCCTATTTGGGTGTTTTTCCTGGCGCGAAAGATTTCATCAGCCCACACATGTCACGCAGGTGTTCTGCGGCTGTCATGTTTCTGAAAATTGAGGCGAGTTCTATTTTTGGGGCTTTTTAACAAGGGAAAAAAAAAAAACCCCGTAAACAAAAAATCCACAGGGTATAGTAGAAAACTGTCTGTGAAGCGACATGGCACCAGAAATAGATCGAGACAGGGAAACTCATGGAGATGAGATTAGAGACAGTTGTCAATCATGTGGAGTCGACACGGATGGGGCTTGTGACATAACGTCCCAGTTTACTCCAGCTTGCAGACGATTATAAATACCTTTTCTAGGAAATAGAAATATTACGTACAAGAGACTGGCAATTCCTTTTATGGTAACGACTGCCAGAGTGAGAACGAGGCGAGGAATCTTGTGCCAGAGCTCCAAATAGAATTGAATAGTTTGGTAAAACTCCCGGGTGTTACCGGACGGCACTTGAGTCTTGGCCAGCCACAGAGTAAGATGTGAATTCTTTAGGGAGAGGGTGTAGGCCCATTGTGGGCCCATTTTTGCCTCTATGTTGCATTAAATTTGAGGCAGGCGGGGAACTCTTGGCGCTTTTAGCTGAGTCTAAAAACTAGTGGACAAATTTTGGCTGAGTATGAAAACTGAGGTAATTTAGCAGAAGTGGAACCATTTGGCGGAGTCGGAGACCTGGGTGAGCTTTGGCTCCCCTTTTTATCTAGGTCTATATGACAGAGATGGGCCCTCCTGGGCATTTCCATTGGAGGTTTTTAGATGATGGTGGCTGGAGGTGTACTTTTAAGTGTGTGAGGTGTGAATAACAGACGGGGGGAGATAACCAAGGGTTTTATTTTTACGCAATTTCGAGAAGGACATATCTCAGTCACATTCCCTTTGATTGCCAGGGTTAACAAACGTATGAGCTGATAGCAAGCCAGCTCGATGAGTGATCTAGAATGCAGTACCATCGGTTACCCCTATTTGAGTCTGTGAGATTTACGGAGTCTGCCGCCGTACTACCAGAGGTTCTGTAGAATCGGGTTATCAATTCAATATATATAGTCGAAGACCTCAGACGTCTGTCTAGAACCAGGGGTGGCCCCATTCAGTGCAGTGTCGCTTATAGACATTGGGATGTATCTTGATCTACGATGGAAGAATAATAACCTCTGTCGGCTAGGGGCCTCCTGGATGATCTTCAACTAACAATCCCTACAGCCTCGTCAATAGTCCGTGCTTCAAATTTTCCAGAATGATGGACATTAATACCAAGGGGTGAAATCCCTATTCTGTGCAGACATATTTTCCTCTCAAGACCAATGCCAGATCGAGTGGTCCAGGGTTCAAGTCACTCACCATCATAATTTTTTATCGAGGGGACAAGTGAGGACAGTTCCTTTGGTTGGTCAATTATGACCGAATTTTATCAACGTCAATGAGCCGTATCCCCATTATAATGTTCAGTATCCAGAGAACCTTGTTTTTTCTCAGTGGCACATTGTGGTGTTTGGTCAATTCAAGATGGGATGAGCCCATCTATTTCAGCG
This sequence comes from Cepaea nemoralis, assembly GCA_014155875.1. Lineage (NCBI taxonomy): Eukaryota > Metazoa > Mollusca > Gastropoda > Stylommatophora > Helicidae > Cepaea > Cepaea nemoralis. Next base: position 95,869 of record JACEFZ010011339.1, on the reverse strand, counting down.
GTAGAATCAGAAGAGGAGTTAGGTTGTGACAGGAGAAGTGTCGTCATAGAACTGTGGTTGTGGGAGAATAAAGACAGCGGTAGAGAAGCCCTGTGTGGAGTGAATCTACATTCTCCTGATTTTGAATATTGGTGTCTGCACGAACTGAGTTACAATAAGGACACAATCACCAGTCAGATCCCTGATCTATGTTCTGGTTGGTTTTTCCGTGTGATAGACATCATGTAGTGGAGTATATGCCGAGTAGTGATGAAACGGCACATAGTAGAAACAGTCATCCCGAGTAGGGCACAACAAGCAAAGTGCGGATGATTGGGTTTTAGGTGCCGGGACGAGAAGAGGAGGAGTGGAGTTATTAGATTATAAGGTCATACCTTATTTGAGAATGTATTTTGGTGGTTGTAGTGGAGACAGAGTCTTGTACTTCCATATTACGAGATTCTGTCAATAAACGATATATGTTCGTCAGGAGAGTTTTCATTGTCTAGTGACCAGTGTTACACTGTTTGTTGTTGTAGAGAACTGTGCTACTGTATTTGTATATGTGCAGAGAATCCAGTGGGAGGTCGACCAACACACGTCTCAGATATTTTATCCAAGAATAACAACTTGATAGAGATCTGTGGTTAAGTGACCTATTCTCTGTTTTATTCTTCAGGAAGGTAGTTTATCTCGTAAAGTGGGTGGAGTCTATCCGACCATAACCCCATTCTTACTTCAATAGAGCCAATAACTACTCTATTCCTGGAGTCTTTTTAGGAAATAAACTGTCTCGATCAACAGCCTTTATGCGGCGAACCTGAGGACCAAATATTTATTTACCCTAGACAACACTTTAAGTCCATTTCATATGGTGTTCTCATTTACTATCCCACAGGGCTGCAGGAGATGACAATACATAGGAGGTTAAATGTGAAGTAGTTGAGGATAGGAAGTTAGATGTGATGTGGTGAAAGTCTATGCTCCATGGGGAGGGTGGTGTGAACGCCGTAAGAGCACAAGAAGAATATTGTTTAATGTGTTCTGTTACCCATTTGTGCTAACTTGATCATTTCCAAACAGTTTAACATGTTATACAGTGACTCAAGCAACCCTGTTCTGCAGATATAATTATATTATTTGATCCATGTTTGCAGTTGTTGTATAAAATGATAATTGTGTTTCAGTACGTGAAGATGATGAGACACCAGTTGGGGCTATTGTAGGTGGTGTCTTGGGTGGACTAGCACTGATTGCTGTCATTGGTGTTATTGTTTTCTTGATAGAATGGCACAGTCCAGGAGAGAGATCAGAGAATCAGTCAGAAGTAAGTATACACAAGTTTCTATTGTCTGAAAATTGCAGGCAGTTTAACATTCACTCTTTTCAGCAAATTAAAATTAAAACTGGAGGAGAAATAACAATATATCATTTGAAATACTTCTTTTGAAATAAATATGTAATAGGTTGTATTCAGTTACAGAGCAATGGATGTTTCTGTTACTGTTACATTTTTCCTAAGACTTCCAGCATGCAAAACAAATGTGTTAAAAATATTGTATCGATCTAATGACAGAACGTCTCGTGAAGAGTGATAAAAACATTGTGTTCTCCTGGTTCAACCATACATACGTACGTACCTAATTACTCACGCAAGCATGTACATATCCATGTACGTATGCGCATATGCATGCACGCTTGTACGCACACACAGACAGACATGCCTGTCTGCATTCATGCACGAATGCACACGCACTTACACGCCATGTCTTGCGTGGGATAACAAATATGGATCTAAATCCACATACAGTAAAACCTTAATTTTCGTCGATAATCCGTCCGAAAACAATTGGCGAAACCCGCAACCGACGAAAACCAATGCAATTATTTCCATTCGAATCAATATACATCCAATTAATTCGTTCCCGAAACTCCAAAATACATACCAAATAAAAATTGTGTATGCCTGTGCCCCTCTTGAATTTTTCCAACCATCCTCTACTAGCCTGAAGATCACTAAGTACACCAGCACTCGTTCCAGACATTTTCTTAATGAGATCGCCATACAACAGTCTGGCCTTTTCACATACGGTGGTCTTCGAAACAGAATTGCCATATATCTGGTTTTGATTTATCCAAATTAATAATAACTGTTCGAAATCTTCGATTGTTTCCGATCTCTGCTTCGTTAGCACAGTCATGCCTCTCGCTACATTAGCCTCCAGTATTTCTTCATATTTCGCCACAATGGAACTTATCGTGGATGGTGACTTCCCGTACATGCGGCCGATTTCAGCAATCCTAATGCCGCTCTCGTATTTTATTATTAGCAAGTGATGCTCATAGAACCAAAAACAACGTTTAACATTCTACATTTGTCCTCAGAAAATGCTAACACACAAGTGACAAGCAGTAACAGACATACGCTGAAGGAAACATTATCTGGGCACACTGAACTGCCTCAGCTGCGAGAGAACTCACACATATATGAAGACATTAGTGATTACGAATATATCGCAGAAGAAACTGTACGCTCTGTCAGATACTCCCAGCCATCCAAAAGCCCCGTGAACAATGTGAGACCACATCGAGATTGTCATCAAAGCATCAGAGATTCACAGTTTCCTTATGAAAACGTGGTTTCTGTAAACCGTGGCCAAGATTATATCGGATACGAAAATTATTTATAATGTGAAAGATGTTTGTAATAGGAAAATGTGATTACCATGCTAAACTGCACTGTTTATACAATTATGCGATTGTGGAATTTCACGCAAAGATCATACAAATAACAAAATTATTTATGTATTTATGTAAAAGATATTTTGTTTACAGTTTACTATTTTTGCCTTTGGATGTGCAGCTGTGAGCCTCTTAAACTTATTGACTAGTGCTCTTGCCTACCGATCTGGTCAGCATGGGTTTGAATGTGTACTCATGTTAATTTAGCTGCATATACTTTACAGGGCCTCGCAGTTAACAGCAGCATTTTTGTAGCTGTTTGTAATTTCTTGGAAAGATTACGTTCAGTAGTTTGCCATTGCTTTCTATACTCATGTTGATTTGTAGAATTGACTTAGGCTCTAAAATATGTACCAGTAAATGTTTTAGGAAGTAAACAAGGCGGGGGTAATTACCAAGGTGTAGATGAGGTAATAGTATTGTTTCTGGGCTTGTTGTGAGGGGGGGGGGGTGCTGAATATTGATGATTGATGCCTAGGGTATATGGGATAGCAGGTATAAACATGTGACTATTCTCGTCACTTGGCTCGACTGCAAAGCTCTCTGCTTACCGATGCTCTCAAAAGAGTGAACAGAACGCACAGCGGCAGCTTCACATATATTTTATTTCACTATGCACACAATACCGGCCGTCCATGGCCAGCCAAACAATTCTTGCACTCGCTGTGCTGACTCGTGTACACTGACTACCATAGACAGGTCCATTCAGTGACTATCTATCTCCTGTACTTTTACGCTGTAGCTGTCGTCAAATCACCCAAGTGTAAACTCTACTCGTCGCATGTCTGTGCGATGCCCTTGTGAATCAAAATTGTCCTTAACCAGTCTAAATAAAGACTTACTGTATGACTTTGAATGTTGGAGTGAGATGATTGTTGTGTGAACTCTGCTTCAGTCTCGACGTAGTAAACACTCAGTGTATCGGTTAGATGACTTGTATAAAACGGTCGACTGAAGTATGTGTATGTGTTCCATAAGCTAGCTCGCGCCTGAATGCCGCATCCAGATAACTTTCCCTCTCAGGTCTTCTTAACCTGTGACCACTATGTTTCCCGTGAACTAATGAACTCGCTGAGTATTACTGACCCCTGTGTTTATTCTTATGAATAACAAGTGTCAGACCATTATCTAATATTACTGTGTCGTGTAGTTTTGATGTTCGCATTTTGTTCATGCCTTTATAATGTATATCTTTTATATTGTTGCTGTTCTTTGTTAGCCTTGAATGATGTGTGAATGAAATAATGTATGAAAGAGAGTGATAGAAGGGCTGAATGTTAGACGGGCCTGCGTGCCCAATTCTTAACCCTTTGAAAATAAAGTTCGTTCGTTCGTTCGTTCTATCTATCTATCTATCTATCTATCTATCTATCTATCTATCTATCTATCTATCTATCTATCTATCTATCTATCTATCTATCTATCTATCTATCGACAGACAGACAGACAGACAGACAGACAGACAGACAGACAGACAGACAGACATTGTATTTTATTTATATAGATGAGTCTAGCGTTAAATTAGAACAAGAATTGCCATTGCAAAAGTAGCCTTTTGCAAGATGAAAAACATACTGACCAATAAAAAGATATCAATTGAAACGAGAAATAGAGATTTGAAGTGCTACATAGAACCTGTACTTTTGTATGGATGTGAAGCGTGGACAATGCGCAGTCAAGCTGAAAGATATATGATGGCTGTGGAATTGTGGTTTCTGAGAAAAATGCAAAGAATGCCATGGGCAGCCAGAAAAACCAATGAACAAGTCCTTCAAGAAACAAATAAAGATCGTAAACTGATTAGAGACATTAGATTGATGTTTTATTGATTGATTTAGGAACCGACATCACAGCATTCGGGATATTCCCATAAGCGCTCCGTCCCAATCCTCAACAGCCAGCGAAGAGTTCCAACACTTATAGTTCCAGTAGCAATCTGATTATATGTCCGTCTCGCCTTTCCTCTGAGCGTCGATCGTCGGCCAGATCCCCTCTTCACACCTCGCTGCCTCATTCTTACCAGACTATGGTGATCCATATTCTCCTCCGAGGTGTAAACGTGCTCCCACAAGGCCGCAACCACGTCTATTTTGTCATGCATCAATACTCCACCAAGTTTTGCCAAGTCAGCCAATCTGTCCGCTTGTTCATTCCCCTGCACACCGGATGCCCAGGAGAAAATGGGCATGTTATGAGAAGAAATGAATTGGAGAACTTGGTGACATCTGGCAAGATCGAAGAGAAGAGATCAAGGGAAGACCGAGAAGTAGATACCTGGATGGCTTGGCCAAATAGCATGGTCGAAACAGAAACACTGAGCTGATCTATGACTCTGGTGATCGAGTGAGAAGGCAAAACATGACCGCCCACGCTTATCGGCATGGCACATGATGGATGGATGGGGCATTATATGCCCAATCAACTTCAAGGAGTGCAACTATGCTCCTGTACTTACTGTATTCATTCTATTTATGCGGAGCGGTGGTTTATGAGAACAATGTAGACATTATCGTGGATACAAGAAAACAAACACTGAGATATTGAGAGCTGCTTTTGATACAAGTTCACCCATCAAAACTGTGGGTAAGAAAAAACTTATATTTATGGGGCATTAGTATTCAGGAAAACTTAATGATTGTTCATACTTTAAAGCAAAGCTGGCTTATAAAGTCACAGTTAACAATTTAACTAAGCGACGTTTCGGAAGCTTTTATTTTCTCTTTTCAGCCTTGAAAATAATAGATAGAAATATATATGTCACACAAAATAATAAAAATAATCACCGATTTCATCCAAGTGTGAAAGCTTCATGTTTTATCAGAAAGCAGCAAGTCAAATGGTTTGGCCATGCAAGTAGGTAACAGTCAACAGCATACCACAACAAGCAATGATGTACAGACCAGATGGAAACAGAGGAAGAGGCCGACCACGTAAACGTTGGACGGAGGGAATAGCAGAGTCCATGGGAATATCGAACGAACGAACGAACGAAAGAACAAACTTTATTTTAAAATGGTAACAAATTGGGCACGCAGGCCCGTCTTACATTCGGCCCTTTCGATCACTCATCTTTCATTCATCAAATGTGCATGTTACATTTACATAGGGGAAAAAAGAATTGTCAAATTGATTTTGTAAGCATAAACAATGCATATTACCCATGGTACATTCACATGGGGGGGGGGGGGGGGGGGGGGGGGGGGGGGGGGAACATTGTCAAATGAAAATTGTAAACATAAAAGTGCATATTGCAATGTTGTGAGACACATCCACCATCCACCTTTACACCCCGCAGCCACCCACACATCCCTCAGACACCCACACACCCCCACCCACCACACCCCCACCCACCCACACATACCTCCACGCACTCACACAGACTCAGGCAAACATACATGCTCCACCCACCCATTGATCACCCACCCCCACAAATTTCCCCACCTACACATACATCACCCACCCATCCCATAACCGACACGCACACACCCACCCACATATTCTCCACCACACACCCACACATCCGCAACCACCCAGAAAAACACACATCACAAAACCACACACACATACCCCCGTCAACCCACACATCCCACACCTATCCACACATACATCCCGCACCCTCACACTCACAATTTTTCCCACCCACCCATACACACATCAGCCAACCTACACCCACTCACTCACCCAATATCCGCCACTTCTCAACTACACATCCCCCACCTATACACACATCCCCACCCACAAACACATCTCCCCACATGCCCACACATATCCCTCACCCATAAACACACAAAAACCACACACCTCCCACCCACACACACCCCACCACCCACACAAATCCGCAGCTCACACACATCTTCCCACAAACACACGCATCCTCCAACCATACACTCATCTATCACACACATCCACCCACTCACGTACTCATCCATCAACCACTCCCCACGCATCACCCACCCGCCCATCAACACATGCATCTCTCATCTACCCTCCCACCCACACACGCCCCAACCACCCAGCCAAACACAAATCCCCCATCCTCACATACATCCATCATCCACCTGCACATCCCACACCTCCCCTATCTCTCACACATCTCCCCTCCCACACAAAACTCCACCCATAAAAACATTCCCCCACACACACATCCCCCACATGCATTCCTCATACACATCCCCGCCACACATCTCTAACCCACTCACACATCTCCCCACCCACCCACACACCCCCACCCACCCACACATCCTCACCACCCACACATACATCCTTCATCCACTCACACTTACCCCATCCACACTCACACACTCCCAACCACACAGACACATCCCATTCACAGACACGCCTACACTCATCCCCCACACCCATTACACACCCATCCCCCAACCCACACAATCTCCTACACACCCATTTACACACCCAAATACACATTCCCTACCCACACCCCCCCCCCCCCCCAACTCACCAACACCCACATACTTCCAATAATCCTCCAAAATATCCCCACACACACACACACACACACACATCCCTCACACACACATACATCCCCCACCGACTACACATCCCTTCACCCATCCACACATCACCCTACAACCCATACACATCCCCTACATACAACCCCTCCACACATGCATTCCCCACACCCCCCACACTCATCCCTCACATACACACCCATACGAACATCCTCACATCTACACATATACATGATCACTGAAACTAATAAGAACAAATTCCCACACTTTACACACAGTTGAGACACTGATGATTGTCGTGAGCATTCTCGCAAAAATTTTAAGAAGTGGAGAAACAATTGTACTATACATTGTGTAGCGTAAAAATTAGTGATGCAATTCAACTCTCTCTCTCTCTCTCTCTCTCTCTCTCTCTCTCTCTCTCTCTCTCTCTCTCTCTCTCTCTCTCTCTTCTCTTTCTTTCTTCTCTCTCTCTCTCTCTCTCTCTCTCTCTCTCTCTCTCTCTCTCTCTCTCTCTCTCTCTCTCTCTCTCCCACTCACTAACTGTCTCACCCACATCACAGTAATGTTATATTATACATGATAAAATCAAGTGGCATACAAAATGATAATATGAAAGATGAGAATACAGAGGGAAAAAATATGGAATGGCATTTACAGGTCAATCAAGTGGCATTCAAAATGATAATGATACCTCGTAATATGAAAGATGAGAATGCATAAAAAATATGGAATAGTATGTTACATGACATGCGTGCGCTCAACTCTCTCTCTCTCTCTCTCTCTCTCTCTCTCTCTCTCTCTCTCTCTCTCTCTCTCTCTCTTTTTTTTTTCTTTTGTTACCTACACACACTATCACACTCATTCACTCTCTCTCTCTCTCTCTCTCTCTCTCTCTCTCTCTCCCTCTCTCTCTCTCTCTCTCTCTCTCTCTCTCTCTCTCTCTCTCTGTCACTCACACTCACTAACTCTCCCACTCACTCTACAGTAATTCACATGTGTTAATTTTATGCATGTTAAAATCAAGTGGCATTCAAAGTGATAATATAAAAATGAGAATACACAAAGAATATGGAGCAGCATGTTTAGCAGTATATCGATATATACATCGTTTGTTTATACTTGTGTTTAATGAGAAAACTCTTGATTACTACAGCTTTGTGTCCACTCTTGTTTCTACATGTGTTTAATGATGCACCTTTCTTGATGACTATTGTTTGATATCCTGTCTTGTTTCTATATATGTCTTGAAATCTGAAATCATGTATTCAGGTTTAACGTTTTCCTATATGTTTAATAAGGCAACGATCTTGACGACCAGATTTTTGTGTCTGGTCTTATTTGTACGTGTGTTTATTTAAACAATGGTGTAGGGTAACGAGTGAGGGATAGTACCTCACGGTGAGTGGCAGCCATATCCCAAGGGATAGATATGATCCTGCTTGGTTCCCATCTCTTTACCTAGCTCATGTATGGCGCCACTAATACTGCTTGTGTACGGCGGTGGCCACACCACGGGCAACAGGCTGACTGGCTGACTGGCTGAACTATATGAGTGAAGTAGGGGTAATATCCTACTAAGGGAATGTCCATCCCTAGTACACAAAGACTGGGATGGTGGAGAAGGCGGATGAATCTAAATAAATCAACGGCTTCGAAAGCGAAACAGCAGAGTATGTGGCACACATGAGGTGTGTTCAGGACACGATAGTGAACATGGCTGGCCATCGTGGAAGACATTGGGACCTTTGGGTAATATCCCAAAGACAGCAATGATAATTTAACAACAAGAAAACAATGATACGGGTAATTCTTGGCCCCTTTGAGATGAGCCTATTGTAAACATTCTCAGGGAAGAGACACACCTCCTATAGTGAATGAGGAAGTGCATAATGACAAATGCATCTCAAAGTCTTTTGAAATTGTGCATTCTGACATTTTTCTTTACAGGACATCGCTGTCAACATCAGCATCTTTCAGCTGATTGTTTATTTCTTGACAAGATTACGCTCAGTAGTTTACCATTGCTTTCTGAGCGGCCGGCTCACATACCCCGTAAGTTTCCAACGAGGCGAGAACCACTTCCGATTCTCTCGCAAGTTACGTTCCTCGCGTGGACATACGGGATTACGGAGAAAGTCGCTAACGCCTAGGCCAGGGAGACCGGCATTCTGACAATACCTACCTGAAAAGTAGAAGGAGAAGTCTAAGAATTGGTACGTGAAACCTACGTATCCTGTATCAAGCAGGGAAATTTGATAACCTTATTGCCGAAGCCAAAAACCCGAATGTAGATATTATAGGCGTATCTGAAACAAGATGGACAGATGCAAGTTATATAAAGAGAGAAGATTACCAATTCATTAACTAAGGAGGAGATCATCTCGGGAGGAGATCATCATGAGAGAGGAGTAGGAATTTTAGTAAAAAGAAATTTAAAGAAAATATTAGTGGATTCTAGGCTCAGAAAGGTAGGATGATGCTTCTCAAAATTAAGGCAAGACCATTTCAAATAGTAATTCTTCAGACGTATGCTCCAACAACTGATTATAGTGATGAACAGATAGAAGAATATTATGAAGACCTACAGCAAACACTGAAAGTTATAAAATCAGAGTTCCCGTGAGGCAGAAAATGTTTAGAAAAGAATTAGATAAGGGTATCCCGGTTGTAAAGGGTTCACATCCTTTGTCGCCTTCTTCAGGAAGCCTGGAAATTGGCTCGTTTACCGAAACGTGAGAATATTATAGTAAAAGGAAGTTTCCTACACGAATTATAGACACGTGGGCTCCTTTGGAAGGTGTGGAGACCACGGAAGTTTACCACTGACCAAAAGGGAATAAGGCATCCTCTATAATGCGACTGGACCAGTGTGTGTTTATCCGCCTTCCTTGGGTCTCCCTGATTCTATAACCTTGTGACGTATGCACATAACATATAATGTGTGACTGAACATACACTGTATCACAAGACAATCACTGTGTGAACAAAACAGACAATGGTGTTACCCAACATTCAATGTATAACAGAATATCCACCGTTAACACATAACATCCTTTAACAATAAATCAACCAAGTCATGATTCACAACAACAATAATCTATTATGGAATCAAATATAGTGCGGGTCAGTATATGACCTCTTCCTGCTAAACATGTAATACAGCATGTTATGGACCACGATTGACAACACATCAGTTTTCAAATAAATCACATCAATACATTATATCAAAGTCTTTGTAGCCAATCGAGTCCATTAAAAGTTTCTCTCCAGGACGTGTAGTATACAACATGATTCTCCTTCAGGACTGGAGGATCTCAATGTCCCTAAATTCTCAAATCAAGGACTGTCCATGTGGTCAGAACTTCTAGAGGGTTTCCTGTCATTGTTGAGTCAGGTAAGGCATTGTTCTACGGGATGTATTCACAGTATTGGTTTTCCCAGTATGCAGATTGGGGTTCACAGTATGTAGATTGGGGTTCACAGTATGTAGATTGGGGTTCATAGGGATCAGTTCTTCTATTAGGGGATGGGAATTGTGAGGGATGCAGAGTATCATTTGGAATACAAGTGGGAGCTTGTAGATCAGGTTTATAAATTAAAATACCTCTCCAGTATCTAGCTAGTACTTCAGCATCGCCAGGATTGAATGAAGAGCATTCTTAGTGTTAGGCCAACATTTATACATCCAATCTACTGAAGGAACAAAATACAACCTGCTTATGTATTTGCTGAAATCAAATGTTATTATAATATTGCCATTATAACATAAAGCATATGGGGGGGGGGGGTAGGTTAATAGGAGAAGATCGGGGTGTGGTTCCACTCAATGGTGAGATCAATACCCTCTTCCCTAAATGGAATGTACTCAAACATTTGATGGAGGGTTATCAATATCTGCTGAGGAATCAGCATTTGTTCTCTATTCATGTTTTAATAACCTGATGTGATCAACTCGTGATAAGACCATGACAGTAAGACAAGATAAGGTCATAAAGATGAGTCCATGTTGTCCTGTTGTAACCAAGTCCTCAGGCTGTGATCAAATGATGTTGTGACAATGTCATCATGTTGTGATGAAGTCAGGAGATGATGAAGTCATATTGTGATAAAGACATGTTTAAATAATGACTGTTGTGACAAAGACAGGTTGAGACAGATATGGATGTCTGTTCAGACCTGTATGGTGAGACATAAGTGGGTTGAGACCAATGCATGTTGAGACAGATGCAGGTTGAGAACTTCCATATTGAATCAGAGGTAGGTTGAGACAGGTGCAAGTTCTGACAAGGCCTGTTGAGATAAAGGCATTATTATAACATCTCCTCATCCTACTTCCATCATGCAAGACTGGCCTTCATTCCTCCTGGGCGTGACTTACTTCTCAAGTGCCATCTCCATTCTTCATCATCATTCGGCTTTCCCTACTGGGGGAAAATTCGAACTACTCCTTCCATAGTGAAAGTAATATTCATGAACCAACATCAATTTGTACAACATTCACAAATGAAAACATATAGGTATTTCATGTAATAATACAAAGGCCTTCAAATAGACATGCATCCATTATAAGCAATGGTTCTAATACAAACGCATATGTCTCTCCCATCTTTCTCCTCTGAGCAAGGAGTTTGAAGATAACGTTTTACACCTATACCCACTAATGCAAGCAATTTTCGTGCACACATTTCAGTAATGGTCCGCTTTAAGCTATTTTCAGAACGCTTTAGGCAGGGTACTGAACGTAATAAATCACCCAGTCCTCAGGAACATTTCTGCGGAGCTGGTGGTGCATGCAACGTCCGGCAAACATTTGGGCATATGGTGCATCTATTTTTCCTTATCAATGAGCGTTACTTCTCATGAAAATACCTGACAAATTCACAAAGCACATACATGAAATAAGTGAACAGCAGAATCATGTAATAGATGTTCAGAAAGATGTTAGTCTGTGCACAAAGGTCATTAAGAGATAGACTCTTAGCATCATTTTCTCTGCAGACGCACTAAGGCATAGACTGTGCATTTAGTATGTGCATTTCTATTGCAAAGAGAAAATTGATTAGATATGCATTTAAGATATGGTGGCTTTCTTGCTGGCTTTAAAAACAAAAATTCAAAATTCGGCCTCGTTCAATCCGTTTCGTTCAGCTGTGGTTATTGTTGAAGTCCGTGGTTTTTTGTAGGTTTATTCACCCTGATTCTTGTCTTGTGCGCTCTTACGAGTGAGTCCTATCTCGGACTGGTTATGTAAGCGTTTGTGTTTGTGACGTCAGCTGGAGAGTTGGTCGGCGAATTGTCCTTTGTGCCCGTCTCCTCTGGTGGTTTATTTGGTTAGCGAAGGCTCCTGGTACGTCTGGCTTGGCTGGTTTCAGTCCTTACAAGGACTTTTTATTTGGTCTTTTTGCCTCCTTTTTGGTGTATTGTCTGTAGCAGCTTTTCGGTGTTTTCATTTTCTTGTTTGCGCAATATCTCTTCCCTCCCTCCCCCCCCCCTTCCCCCCTCTTTCGAATTTCTTGCGTTTGTTTTCTATTTCGAGTCTTTTGCGTTACTTTTGCCTTTGGTATTCTACTATCCTGGGTTCCTCCATTCTTACCGATTCTCTGCACTCTAAAGAGGTTGGGTCAGAATGGGTATTCTGTGTGCCGACTTCAGAGATCCGGCGGGATAATGATTCCCTCTTGGATTTCTTAGGCGTGGTTGGGCTGTTGGCCTTAGCTTGTGGTTCCGGCACGGTCTTTTGTTGGGTTTTATCTTGAGGCTTTTCTGTGTTCTCTTGCATGGCTTCTGTTGGTTTGTTTTGGATTATTTCCATTTCGGCTTTTAGCATTTCTCTCTCTGCTTTAATGTTTCGCAGCATTTCTTCATTTTCCTTCTTCATCTCGGCCATATAATCCACTTCTTGCTTGATATTTCGCTGATTCTCCTTTATTTCCGCCCGCAGTTTTTCCTTGCCGCTGGTCGGAGTCGGCGTCAGCAGTGCCTTGATTTGCTTCTTCAGCTCGTCTATCTGGCTTTGCAGTTGATCTCTTTCAGCTTGTGATATACCCGTGGCTGTCTAAGACCTCGGCATTGCTCCGTTGTATGGTGTTTTTGTTGTAATGGCGATCTTTAAAACGTCTCTGTGTCTTTGCAGGTACGAGCAGCCCAGGTATCTTGATCCATGCTTTCTCAGGCAGTTGGCGCACTTTCTTTTGTTATTGGGAGCTCGGAAGTCCGTGTCCAGTTTGGTCAGCGGACACTCCTTGAAAGCGTGGTGATCAGCATAGTATCGACATACCTCTGTCTTACTGCGACATGTTGCTCTGCTGTGGCCGACTCTCTGACATCTTGAACATTGATTGACTCTTTGGATGAATATTTCTGGCTGTTGCATTTTTTTGTTGTTGTTGTTGATTGATACTGTGATCGGCATCTCGCTGCCCTCTGTCGTCACAACGGCAAAGGTTGTAGGAATCTTGGAGTAGGTGAGGAGCCTCTCTGTCCTTGTGATATATTGTATTTTAACAAACGTAACATCGCGTTAATTATTTCCAGATCTACAAAATCAGAGTTCACCACCAACAATACTAAGTTTGTTTCATATTACTACAATCCCATATTTTACAAGGACAGACTCATGGTCCAAGGGAAAGTAAAAACACGAAACGGAGAAAGCTGAGATATAAACAGCTACAATCGTTTTCCAGTCTCATTGTACCAACAGAACAGCGACTGGTCACAAACCAAGATGTGCCTGCGGAATGGTAGCTTCTTAACTCGCCACGACTAAGTGAGAAAATTGTCTAAAGAGAAGAAGGACCATACATCCAGCAGCCAGTATTTGGAAACAACCAAATCTATGACCTTACTTCTTGGTGATGTCAACTGTTGACACATGTTGTGAAGCCGTCTTGTTCGGATGAGGTAGTGGTCATTATCCAGACCTGACTTTGTGAATGCAGCACTTTGTGAAAGTAGTTGTAGCAGCTTGACTGAATGCAGTAGCCACTTAACTGAGTGAGGCAGCTGAGATAGTGAGGCCAAATACTATTCCACAGCAATTTCCTGCCAATTTTCACCACCTTTCCAGGACAGGTATCACATATCCTTTTTCCTAGGTATAGGTGGAAGAAACACAGTGAGCCAAAAGATTAAATAAAACCGGGGGAAAAAATAAAAGAACTCTCCAGAATATTCTACCCTGACTGAAGGCTACTGAATGGGAAACCAACCAGGGTGTACCCAGTTTCTTTCCACAGATTAGGCCAGCAGAAGAGGCCCAATATTTATAATTAAGAACGGATGCAACTCTGAGGACCATGTATGATACAGTGGCACAGCCAGGAGATAGATAATTAGTTAGAGAGGAATATGTACATAATCTGGTAATTGTACTGCATTGATTGTTGTATGTTATTACATGTATATGCAGCCACTCCATTTATATAGTTATAATAAATGATGAAAATTACGGGTTATTTTCTCTTTTGAGAGTTCTCTTGTCATAGTAAAATTGTTGTAAGCAATTACCCTAGATTAATTATTTAGTTGGTAGAGGAGAGGCAAGGAACCATCCCTAAGGACATTTGGGATACTCAGTAAAAATTTCATTTTTCCTTGAGGTATTCCTTGGTTCTCCAAAACTCTATTTAATGGTCTCAAATCATTGAGCCATTAACAGCTAAATTAATTTTAACGGGCAGGATCACACTGAGAAAGAGGAACTCTGGATCCTTGATCTCTTTGGGGTTGAGCCATCAACTATTTATCCGAAGTCCTCAAGAATCGGATGTGGAGGTTCTATTCCTGTAGCTGCTTCTGGATTTGTTGGTCTGTCAGCTCCTTTTGGATACGCTTGACAACCAACATGATTGTCGGTGAGCCACTGTTTCCGACTCTGGTGTCTTTCTCCTCTCTCTACTTTTCAGTAGGTTTGGCTCTTGTTTTTGGTGGGTTGTCGTTGTCCTTCCTCGTGGTATCTTCGTTAGAGTTTGCTTGAGGTTCTTGTTGTTTGCTGCAGCTCCCAGGTAGATTCTCTCGTCTCGTCTTCTTGTCGGTTCCCACGCTGCACATCTTGGATGCCACGTGTTTGTGGAGTACTTGCAACGTGCCATTTTCCCCGTATCTGATAGCAAACTGTAACATATTGAAATAGCATGTCTAACTGAGAGATCTTAGTATGGCAGCTGCAGACATGAAAAAAGCTTGGTGCTTGGCAAGATTTCTCTCTCGAACAAGAGCATTTGTTTTTGATCATCTGAGTGAAAGCTTAAACATCACATCATTAAACATACAAACACCATTTTAACTTACAATAACCCTCATGGAACGTCTTTAAACATACATGTGGACAAGGTTACCCGAAGTAACCCGGAACACCCGCGATCCTAACTAATCATTAGTGTCTCCTCGGAAGGCTTTGTGTGGATTGAGGTATCTTTTACGCAGTTCTGCCCCGAGTATTGTCGCCCGATAGCGCCGGTCCCTCCAGCCAATCGTTCTCTCCCGTTCAAACACCCGCTAGTTCCTCCTTTATTTTGATTAGTTCGACCAAATTCTGACGAAATAGTGTCGTCTATGGTGCTTCATTTTGATCGTTGTGATAATTATGTCGGTAAACTCGAGATGACTGGGAGAAATATGTCACAGGTCCTAATTGTCACCGGTGAAGTGAACGCAAAAGTTGGAAAACATAAATATAAGCAGATAGTATAGCAACATTTTATGGGAAACAGAAACGACAGATGAGACCGGATGATACAGTTTTGTGAAGAAAACAATCTTATTGTTTGTAACACATTTTTCCAACATAGCCCTAGGAAACGGTATACCAGCGATTGATCTTGAGGACGCATACAACAGAGTACCACTGGATTTTTTAATGTTTCAGCTTCTTGAACTAAACGTAAGTCCATTCCTCCTTAGTTGGATCGCTGCAGCCCTCTACCAACGGAAAGTAGTTTTTAGATGTGGCAGTTGGACTTCGGAACCAACAACAATATATCCTGGCCTACCACAGGGTTCGCCATTATCTCCGGTACTGTTCAACGCCTACACAGTGAGAATCACCAGTGAGCAGATCACTGGACCTGGCAGGACATTGTCGTATGCCGATGATATTTTAGTGTATCGTCAGGGTAAGGATAGAGAGGAGGTTGCTGTGGAACTACAAACCGAACTCAATCGCATAAGTACTTGGTGTGATGAAGCTGGGGCAATGGTCAACCCAACAAAGGCAACAGTGACTTGGTTCTCTTTGAATAATCATATTGTCAACAATCCAACACCAACTGTAATGCTGTGTTCAGAGACGGTGGAAAGAACGCAGGCAATGAATTACCTGGGAATACGGTTTGATCGAAGCCTTGCTTATAATGTGCACATAGACCAGGTGATAACAAAGGCCAAGCGGGGTTTGGCAGCGATGCGGGTGATGGCGGCAGCAAACTGTGAGCAGCGCCATCTATGTCTTCTGTACGAGGGGCTGGTCATGTCTGTTTTGGAGTATGCAATGGCAATCCTGACTCTCAGCCATACGCAGATAGAAAGGATGGAAAGGATACAGAATGAAGCAATGCGCATTATTCTTGGATGTACAAGAGATACAGCATGCAGGGCGATGCGCTACCTTCTTGATTTTCCAACCATTGAAGAGAGAATACAAGTTTGCAGGGCACGCGCCTACCTCAGAATTAACGCAAACACACAACATCCACTGCATAGTGAAATTAGGACGGTGAAGGGCAGCAGGTTAAAAAGAGGACGGTCGTGGATGGGTCAAGCCGAAGACATTCTTCAACAGGTGTGTTCACTTGAGGACTTAGAACCTGGCGAGGAGTGGGTGCAAGTGCCAACAGACTTCTGCACATCCTTTTCAGTTTGCATCCAACTAGATAGAAAATGCAGACAAGAAAATCCGGCTGCTGTTGAGGCTGAAGTACAAGCGTTGATTTTCGAGAATTCGCTAGACGGTGACGCGGTCATCTACACAGATGGGTCGGTCGTCCGACATGTGAGAAGCTCATGGGCCTTTACAGCTCGGGCCGGAGGGAGAATTGTGAAGGAGGACTCTGGTGCTTTCACTGAAACCAC
This sequence comes from Cepaea nemoralis, assembly GCA_014155875.1. Lineage (NCBI taxonomy): Eukaryota > Metazoa > Mollusca > Gastropoda > Stylommatophora > Helicidae > Cepaea > Cepaea nemoralis. The sequence goes on along the minus strand of JACEFZ010011339.1, from coordinate 78,605 downwards.
AAGTAGCCTGACCATGGAAGTCATGGCAGTAAGTAAAGCAATAACATGGCTCGAGACACAGACATTCACTAGGGCTTGTTTCCTTAGCGACTCAATGAACATGATCAAGAGGATAGAGGAGGGGTCGATCCGAAGAGAGTGGTTGCTGCCTCTGAAGCGGTCTAGGCTGGCAAAGATTAGTTTCATCTTCGTGCCAGGTCATGCGGGAGTACAAGGAAATGAGCGGGCTGACAAGCTCGCAGGTGAGGCTACTGTGGAGGGCGGACGCGCCATGGACCAGGCTGACATTCTGAATGCTCTACGAGAAGTGAGACTTTTGCGAGAACCAAGTGATGACTGGGAATCTACAACAATGGCCAGACTGCGGGAGCAGCAAATTAAAAGAGGGGTGGCCAAACAAGAACACTACGCAGGAAGCCAAAGAAGATTGATAAACCAACACAGAACTGGCGTCGTTAGCCGCTACACGCTGCGGGATTTGCTGAGGAGGGGATCCGAGCACTTATGGACTGAATGGTTCGATGTGCAACGAGGATGATCTGTCGACTAACTAACTAACTAACTAACTATACACGGAAAAGCCCTGGAGAAATAACAAGAACCCAAGCTGACTACATTATGATTAGAAACAGATTTAAAAACAATGTTAGAAATGCCAAAATATACCCTGGTGCTGATATCAACTCTGACCACTCTGTAGTCTTAAAATTACAAACAAATCTTTAAAACACGGGAATAAGGACATTGAAGACACTTCAACTAGATATATCGGCATTGAAACAACCAGACATAAGTCAACTATCCCTGATTGAAGTAAAAACTAAATATGATAGGCTAATCGTTGCAAGTTTGGAACAATATAGACGTGAAAATTCTGAGGATAAAATTAATACAAATTGGTAATGTGCGAAAACCAGTATACAGACTGCAAATGCCACATTGCCGGTGAAGATAAATAAGAAAAAAACAATTATGGATAACCGATGAAATATTTAGCAAAATGACTCAAAGAAAGAAAGCAAAGAGTACTCCAGAGAGTATATTAATAGATAGAAAAATACGTCATATGTGCAGAGTTGCCAAAGAAGAGTGGTTGCAGAAAAAAATGCAAAAGAAATAGAGGATCTGAAAATAAAACACAACTCGAAAGAATTACATGAAGAAAAATAATATAACAGACAACGGTTGTATCAGAGGGAAACATGGAGAAATTATAATTGATAACACCGACATAATAAAAAGATGGACAGAGTACACAGACGATTTATTCTGGGACAACAGGGTCAATACACCAACATTGTATAATACTCAAGACGGACCAAAAATATTAAAGGCTAGTAGAGAAGCCTATTATAGAGAAGGCTATTAAAAAGATGAAAGAAGGAAAGGCTGCAGGTCCTGACAAGATAACAACAGAGATGATAAAATCCTCATCCAGCTTTGGCATTGAAACTATCACAGAATTATGTAATGATACATATAATACTGGGTACATCCCCAAGGACTTGAAAACATCCATTTTCATCACACTACCGAAGAAGCTCCGTGGCTAAAGGCTTGTGATAGCGGTTCGTGAGCCGGGTACAAGGCGTTCGAAGAAGCTCAGCTGCGACTGATGTGTGCAGCAGACCGTGTCGCGTTGTGTTATAACGTTCTGGTATGGGAGCCGGTCGTCCAGAAAGCAAAGGCAAAGTACTGAACGTAACACTTGCCTAGTACATAAAGAGCAGCTGAAAAATGCTGGTGTTGACCGCAACGTCCCGTAAGGGATAGGCAACTTTAAAAAAATAAAACAACAACAACGAAGAAGCAAAGAGCTGTTGATTTTGAGGATTACAGAACTATTAGCATAATGAGCCACACAACTAAGATATTAATCTTATGTATGCTCATACAAGGAAGAATTCAACATAAAATAGATGAGGAAGTAGCTGAAGAATAATTTGGGTTCCGTAAACACAATGGCACCAGAGAAGAAATTATCTGTTTGAGGAATTTAATAGAAAAATATATAGAAGTCCAGAAAAGTATATACGTTTGTTTCATAGACTACAAGAAAACTGTTGACAGAGTGCAACATGAACGACTAACTACATGCCTTCAAGATATAGGAGTAGATGGAAAGGACATCAGACTTATTAGTATCTTGCATTGGGAACAAGAGGTGTCTATTAGATGCAGAAATAACTATTCGTCTCCTATAGAGATAAAAAGAGAAATACGGCAGGGATGTGTGCTGTCCCCAAGCCTCTACAAGCTATACACAGAAAGAATTGTTAAACAATGTGAACTGCGTGGACTTCAATGAAAGTATCATAAACAATCTCAGGTATGCTGACGATACCGTGTTACTAGCAGAAAGCGAGCAAGAGTTACAAGACCTAGTGGAACAAGAAAACAAGCATAGTGCAGAATAAGGCTTAGATATTAACATCCTAAACACACAAAAATATGATAATTAGCAGTGAAAAGGTAAGGTCATCAATGAACGGTACAGTAAACGGGAAGATACTAGAACAAGTAACAAATTTCTCCTATCTTGGACACATTGTAACAGATGATGGCAGAAATGGGAGAATAAAAACGAGAATAGGAATGGCCAAAAATGCTTTCATCGGCATGAAATCAGTATTAGCATCCATAGAGATTAACAACGCATTAGAAATGATAATTGTCAAATGTTATGTACATTCAGACGTATGAATGTGAAAGTTGGAAGTCAACGGTAGCTTTAGATTTAAAAAAAATAGACAATTTTGAGAACAAATGTCTTAGAAGAATTCTAAATCTCCACTAGACAGATTTTAGAACCAATACGCAAATAAGACAAGAGACTAAGCAAGATATTGTCTCCAATTTTATAAGAAAACGTCGTTGGAACTACATCGGCCATGTACTCATAATAGACAAGTCAAGACTCCCCTACCAAGCCCTCATATGGACACCGTTAGGGAAAAGAAAACGGGGAAGACCAAGAGAGACCCTGCGTAGAACCATCATTAGAGAAGGTTCATTCAACGGCCAAGTAAATATTCAAGATCTACAACAGGTAGCAGCGAACCGCCAGGCATGGAGAGACAGGACTTCTGCCCTATGAGCCGCCTTAGGCTCAAGAGGAAAGACAACTAACTGACATACATTCAACGCTACTGTATGGCGCGGAAGCCTGAATATTGAACAAGCAGCTAGAAAGTCGAATAGAGGCCTTGAAGATGTTGATATACAGACGAATGTGTCGTATTTCATGGAAACAAAAAAATTAAATGCAGATGTTAAAGAAAAAAACTGGGAATGAAGAGAAAGTTAATGAAAAAATGAAGAGGAGGAAAGTGAAATATTTCGGCCACGTTAAAAGACATGATACGCTTATGAAAACCATACTGGAGGGCAAGGTTGAGGGCAAGCGAGCAAGAGGTAGACAACGATACAAGTGGGAAGATAACATCAAGAGATGGACGAACATCAGCCTGACAGAATGTAGTCAGGGCGAGAGAAAGACCGTGTTGGAGATCCATTGCAGCCAACATTCATTGTGGAGACAGCACCTGATTGATTGATTGATTAATTGATTGATTGATTGGTTTATTTAGTGATTGATTGATTGATTGATTGATTGATTGATTGATTGATTATTTAAACAACTTTGTTGATCTTTAAAGTGTTGTAACCAGCATGTTTCTACATATCTGAAAAGGTTTGATCTTCCATTAACTACCCTAGTACCTGGGGAATGGAGGGGATATCCGTTTTTTACTCGTAAGTTACACAACATCCATACCGTCACAACAGTGAAACAATACTGCACGACCAGAAGTCAAATTTTATTTACTATATGCACAAGGCAGAAAAAGACTGTCATAGCAATGCGGATAGTAAACAGTAGACAAAACATAGCTCAGTAGCAGCAAAGAAATACAAGTAAATAATGTGAGAAGGTGTCAGTGGCCATAAACAGACGGTAAACGTGGATAATTTCATGATCTCTAATGAAGACAACACAGACTTGTGGACTTTTACTTTTGCACGGAAATTCGCAGAATACGGTGGAGCTCCAGGAGACACACATACGTACATTGTGCCAGATCTGAACGTCAAAGTCAACTGGCTCATAATCATATTATGTCTTGGCAACTACAGCACTTTGGTCATATGAAACGTCACAGTGTCTTTGACAGAACAGAAATGGAAAGCATGGTATCTGTGTGACGTCACGGGGGACGTCCAACTCGGCGGTGAACACAAGATATTGGAGGGCATTCTGGGCAAGAATAACCACGAGGCAAGGGACTGGCTATTTACTGAAAGTCACTCCGGTGGACCGTGCTGATAGCCACACTCTGCAGAGGATTTTCTCGTCATCATCTAGCAGGTCCATGCAGGACGTTGCTCTCATCGCCGACTGCCGAAATTTGTCTCCATATTTTGGCCAATTCTTTTACCGCAATAGCATGGGGTGCCAGCAATGGCACGTGCCAACTTCAAGCAGGTCACCCCTGTCTCTTCTCTCAGGCACTACGTTTCCCTTCGCTGATCTTTCCAAACAATTAAGAAAGAATTCTGTCAAATCCACGTTTCCCTTCAATGTTCCCAACATTGGTTTCTTCTAAAGCCCGACGAGAGAACTCTTCGTCGTTCAGATGCCACCATCACTACTACTCTCTCTCTCTCTAACTCTTCCAGAGGTCCCTTCCACAGTTCCCTTCCTCAGTTCTCGTAAATGTAAATGCCTGGCCCAGAGTCTCGCCAAGGAATAATTGAAATTGTTTTGCGGCTACCATGCTAGTTACAAGTAATCCTAACAACCATGATCATATGTAGTAAAACTCTAGACCAACAAGCACAGGTTAAAACGGATGGCCAGATATCAGACTGGTTTGACGTCAAGCTATGAGTTCGTCAGGGCTGTGTGCTGGTCCCCTATTTGTTTAACCTGTATGCCGAAAATATAATGAGAAATGTCAGAGATGATATAACGAGGGAGCAATAGGATGCCTGAATATAGGTGGTCATGAAATACCATAGATTCCATATGCTGATATACAGTATTACTTTCCACATCACAGAATGGTATAGAAACCCTAATAGCTTCAACCCAACAGAATAGTGAAAATCATAAATTATATCTTAACATAACAAATACAAAGATAATCATCATCATCAACATCATCATCTTCTTCCACTTCTGCCGTCAAGCACCATGGGGAGGAATAATTTGCGTTCCAGCGCCCGGTTGGCGGCACTGGATAGTGTCAATCAGTGTTTAGCTTCATTAGTGAGCAATGGATTTTATATAATTGTGATCACAATAATGCCGTTTAACTATTGAAATTGTTTTAAGGTTGCTAAATTTGCAGTGTTGGATATGAATGCTAATAATGTTGTATTCAATACTATGGATAAATTATTCACAAAAAGGCGAACCGTCAGTGAATGTTTGAACTAGCCAATCACATCACTGAAATCTACACCGAGTGCGTGCGCTGCTACAATGTGTATCTGCTGGCGGAAATACAATACTATGTAGCCATGCATGACGAGGAGGGAAGTTCTGTGCCGGAGATAGCGGCAGAACGTGGGCGATGTGGTTTAAGATTAAGATCTACGAGAACTAAGAACTACACACTAAACAAAGAGAAAGCAGTGAAAAGAAAGTTAAAGAATTGCTTTCGCTCTCCATCACTGTCCGTCAAGCGTATGAACGACGGTAAATGCATTTTCATTACATTTAATAATACTCTACATTATGAGGCATTTCAAACATGTCTGATCAAACATTATCAGGGCGACCATGTTGAGTACAGGGTGGACAGACACAGCGCACAAGTCGAAATCAAAATATCAGCTTCTTTACACACATTGCACCTCTACCACTCGAAAAACAGTTTGCTTGCCTAGGGACCAGCTGACGTCATGTCTGAGTGGCTCTCCACTCAGTTCGTCGAAATTCAACAGACAGCACAGAAACTGATAGGTGACTCACTAAACACACCTGCCGATCTCAGCATGCTAGTGTCTGGCGAACCAACACAATCTGCAGCTGTAGTCATCACATCATCAGGCCATAATGACACCATAGTCCAACAAACCATGACTAGCCATTGAGTACCCGATGAGTATGTGTGTAGAAGACAGTATACAACCGAATTATATACATTCGAATCAAATAGAGGTTGCACCATCTGTACTAGTTAAGAGCCCAGCTACTAACCAACACTCGTGCGTCTGTCAGCAGCATATTTAAAAGCTAGAGTCAGATTTGAAAGTACTTTTAGACGCCGCCTCTGACAACACAGACGATCATTATTGACTATAACAACCTCAAGTCAGAGGTGACTCTCCTGACAGAAGAAAATGTTAACTAAAACACACCGTTGAGACGTTACAACGCTCGCCCACTATTGACCTAGCAGCACAAGCAGATAGTCTCGAAGTAACAGAACCAGTCGTAGGCGCGTCAATTACTCAGCCAACCACAACACATCAGCAAATAGAAAATTTTGCTCAACAGGACTCAACATATCCTATCAAAGTAAAGGTCAGCAGTAGATCTGAAGCATTGCAAGAGCAACTGTCAAAAAACAGCCAGGACAACGGAACACTGACGAGAGAATACGCCCACATTTATGAACCTGCAAGAAGAAAGACTACAGTTGGATTGGCATCAATGGCAGAAACAGCGTGCATGACGTGTCAGAACCCAACATACACAAACAACACCGGCTGACTGCACCCACGTGATAACTGGCGACTCTTTGATTGGGGTAATTTACAGCGACCGTATGTCCTTATCAGACACAAAGCCGCAATAATTCAGCATCCAGGTGCATGAGTAGAAAGACTAACAGACAGTATAGTAGACTGGAAGTTAATACAACCATTAAAAAGACAACGATTCACATAGGGATACAAGACACTATAAAACACCAAAGTATAACAATTTCTCAGTTAAGAGCACTACTTGACTTACTACGTTATACTTTCCTAAATTCTACATTTTTTTTTCTCCTCCATCATACCACCAAGTTATGGCTCCCAACGTCGATTGGCCGACATAAACACCCTAGAGACATTTTGCAATCGGTATAATGTACACTTAATCAACAACACACCCTTCTTCACATCACAGACAGGCGCACCAAAGAAACGATTGTACAGAGACCAAATACAAACATCCACATTAGTTAGTTGACTGCTTGCAAAAAAACATAAAGTATCCAGAAAGGGCACACAACCTGACCAACACACACATGCGTAAGAACATTGATTTCTGAAGAACCAAGGCCAACCAAGCCAACCGAAACTCCCCCATTTCACCAGGTAAACGTCTGCTTGACATCTGAACCCCCGAACTTCTGCCACTCAAGAATCACACATGCTACCAAGAATAAACCAACCCATCCTTCCTACTACCACCTCAGCACGGGAAAGAGATACCTAACATAATAGTTTGTCTGCCCTTCCCTGCAAGGAACCTGCCTTGCAAACATCGGCGCACACACACGGCAGTAATTCCACTTGACACAGCCCTATCACACCACTAATGGGCCACCTAGCAGACAGCAGGAAGTTCCGCATCATTGGAGTCTAGAACTTCACGCCAACAATGGGCCACCTAGAAGGCTACAACAGGTTCCGCATCATTGGAATCCAGAAATTCTATACTTGAAGCAATTTAGTCCGGCCGCACTGAATCAAGCCTTTATGATGTCTCTACAATACAAACCTGTAAGATATGATATGTATTAAAAACTCAGCCCTATACGTAAGATACCGGGAAAAGAGCTTCCTTCTTGAACTTTAACTGCTTACTGTTTAGCGTTTTATCTTCCGCGTGGGATACCCAACTTGAAGCAAGAAAATTGACTTGTATAGTCACGTATTCATTCTTTCGGATAGCAGCTAGTTCATAGCTTGCGAAGCAGTCCGAGTTAATTAATTGTTGTATGTTCATATGCTTTAATTCGTTTTGTTCTGTATTTGCACTATTTTGTTGGTCTCATTAGTTATATGGTTATAATATAGTCATTTACATATCGATTTATATTACTGGTATTTTGTAAGTTAAAATTAATTGTGTATTTTTATGATTTTGTATTTTTACTTAATTTTGACTAATTTACACTTACTTCTTGGGTGAAATGTCTGAGAAGTGGCAACTATTGGCTCACTAAGTCAGGAATACGTCTTGGAAACTTAAACATTTGCAACTTATTTAACAAGCTGCCAGAGTTATCTTCTATTCTTAATCAAAAGTTTGCATGTATTCGGCCTTAGTGAAAGTAGACTAAATGAAAACATTTCATATGAGGACATCTCTATTAAAGGGTACACAGTTTTTAGAAGAGATCCCTATAGGAAACAAGAGACAGGCATTATAGCCTATGTTTCTAATCTACTAAATGTTCACCGTAGGCTAGACTTTGAAACTTGCGAAATAGAATGTATTTGGTTGGAGTTAAAACTTCGAGACTGCACACCCCTGATAATTGCCACGTCTATCGAAATCCCAGGGCTGGACACGTCTGGTACGAAAACTTTCACTACCATGATGGATGTGGTGTTCGCTTCCGGGAAGGAAATCATACTACTCGGAGACTTTAACATTGACACCAACAAATCCCACATAATTTCGGGAAATATAATTGCATCATACAACTTCCAACAAATAGTAAAACAAGATACTAGAGTAACTCATCTTCAACACTTATAGATCACATTTATGTAACTTGCTCGGACAACATTATATAATGCACCGTGTCCAATTGTGCAGTGAACGATCACTACCCAATATGCTGCATATGGTCTAAAAAGGAATTAAAACTCCTAAACATAAACACATAACTGTAAAATATAGAAGCTACAAAAATGTCAACCAAAACGCATTTTTACAGGACTTGCTCAGTTCACCTCTAAACAATATTTATCAACTTCAAGACCTGGGTGATGCTCTGGAATCATGGATGAAGATCTTTATTGATGTGTTTGATAGACATATGCCAATCAAGGAAGTTCGAGTAAAACATCACGTCAAACCACCTTGGATCACCCAGGAAATACTTGAAATTATGGGAGACAGAGATAAGGCACATAAAAAGCGAGATCTCAGCACATACCGTACTCTTAGAAACAAAGTTCAATACACCATACGAAAGAAAAGAAAAAATTACTTTAAGAACTTAGTAATAGATAAAACAAATAGAAAGATATCTGGAAGGCAATTAACACATTGACAAACAAGTATAACTACTCAAATTCACTACCATCAAATCCTATCTCATGCGACCAATACAGTAACTTTTTTTTTCAAAATGACATAGATCAGTTGAAGGCTTCAATACCTAATTCTCCTTGCAATTTATCTTTACTGTCATCGTTTTGCGAGAATAGATGCTCCCGCGGTATCCTTTCTGACATACCGCTAATGACAGTCACTGAAGTATTCACTTACCTCAGTAACCTAAAAAAAAAACACAAACTCATCTGGGTTAGATTAAATCAGCAATCGGATTCTCCTTTGTGCTGCGCCAGTGATCTGTGTATCACTAACCTATGCATATAATCAGTGTCTGACCAAAGGCACTTTCCATCAGCTCTCAAAATCGCTAAAGTGTATCCTCTCCTTAAAACTGGTTCTTTGGACACTGGTCTCCCGAACAAGTATAGACCCATTTCTTTATTATCGTCACTATCTAAACCACTAGAAAAACACATCCATAATTTAACATTAAAGTATTTAGATCGCAACAAGCTTATAGTTGACAGTCAATCAGGATTTCGACCAAAATATTCATGCCACAAGGCCCTAACAAACACGATAGAAAATTTGCACAAGAATATAAATAACAACAATCTATGTTGAGCTGTGTTTATCGATTTCAAGAAAGCATTTGATATGATAGACCATGCCATTTAACTACAAAACTAAAGACAATGAAAATTGGCTCTAATGTTGTGACGCTAATAACATCTTTTCTGTCAAACAGAAAGCAAGTAGTATCATACAATAAATCTCTATCCCAAACCACTACCTTCAATACTGGTAGTACCGCAAGGCTCTATTCTTGGCCCTCTATTATTAGCCGTATATATTAATGATCTACCTTTGTATCTTTCGTCGTTCCTGCGATCTATTTGCAGATGACTGTACAGTGTATACAAACGCTCAAAGCAGTAATTTGCTGGAGTCGTCTTTGCAACACGAATTAAATAATGTAGTTAGGTGGAGCTATGCGAACCGTATGCAAATTAACATCACTAAAACAAAATCTATGTTATTAACAACCAGACAAAGACTTCAAACTCTAAATTCACACAGATCACTTCACCTTTACATCGATAACATGGCAGTAGAAAGTGTAATTGAGCACAAAACATTAGGCCTCATCATTGATAGAAACCTAACCTTTAATCCTCACGTTCAAGCGCTCACTAAACAAACAGCGAAAAAAGTCTACCAACCCACCAAAATTAAACATTTCCTTGATGAGGACACAAGGAAAATATTCTATACGTCTCACAAACAGACACATTTTGACTACTGGTCTACAATCTGGGACGTTTGTTCCAATTCAAGCACCAAGCGACTTTACTCGCTTCAGAAACGAGCCATGAGTTTAATTTATAGCAAACATTCAACTGACAATCCTATCCTGCATACACGCGTTCAGTTACTTCCACTCCGCAAACGTCTGCTTTTCAATAAGGCCAAACTAATTCACAAAATCCTACATCGAAATGCCCGAAATTACCTTTGGCCATTGTTTTAATATAATGCTAGACACAGCAAACGATTAAATATATTACACATTCCAAAGCCTAGGATAGACTTATACAAAACAAGCTTTCACATGAAATAAAAGACATCACCAATCCGTATACATATAATCGAAATCTTCTTCTTTTCGTTCATCCGGAGTGTTTTTTCAGATGTGATTGCGGTGTGCGTTAGGCACCCTTGGGTAGAAAACCCTTAGATCAACACATCCGGCTTTTGCGTGCATTTTTGACCAGGTTAGCATTCCTGGGAGACTCTCACTTTTGTGGTACCGTCCACATCTCAGCTGGTCAAGTTGGAACAGTCGAGGACTTCGGTCATCCCTCAAGAGAAGGAAGGGACAGTCCATAGCATTTTCAGAAATCCAAGGTTGCTTCCATAGTTGCAGGGCCGACACATAGCGCCCTGGTACTAGGCTCACCAAATGAATCGTCACGTCATGCTCATGGCTGCTTTAATTCCTCACTTCAATATATTGGGCATTTCGTTCGCCCCGGGCAGTTCCCGCGCAACCCAGACAGGTCTGCAGACGGTATCCACTCAGCGAGTTTTCGGACATGTGCTTGTCGTTGCGCCCGTCAGAGCTGTTCCAGGCACGACAGACATTCGGAAAACTACCTAGTCAGAGCTGTTCCGAACAAGAGCGGCATTCGGAAACTAGGTAGTCAGAGCTGTTCCTAGCACGAGAGACATTCGGACGAGACATTTCACTCGGACGTAAATGCGTAGTGCCAATTTTTAGTTTGCCACCCGTGGGACGGCACTTCCGACTTCAGCAGGCATTTTTTAATGAGGTTAGCTTCCTCGGGTTTCGAGGCACGTTAGACTTATTGTTGTGATGTCGCCCACATCTCAGCTGGTCAAGATAGAACGATCATCAACATCACGGTTAACCCTCAAGGGAAGGCAGGGGCAGACCATGGGCTTATCCAAGGCTATCCAAGGAGGCTTCCATAATTGCAGTGCCGGCACAAATTGCTCTATGTCACAGAGCTGGATATATAGATAGAAGTAGGACAAAGACAGAAATAAGGAAAGGACAGAGACAAGACATAGATAAGGACCTTTACAAGAGAATAGATAGAGAGAGACAGTATAAGGAGGTAGAACTCCAAATAGTTCGAGGACAGGACATAGGACACGCACGTGTCATAACTAGGACATAACGGGGATCAACTCCCAAGATAGAACAGTGGACGTTGGCCACGGGGAACTACCCGCAAACAGACTGAACGGTAGTACAGCTGTAGGTTAACGAATACTGGACTACTGGACTACGTGACAAGTGACGCAGCACGCAGCGCTGCTGACCGAACGAGGACTGAGGACCAGTAACTGAACGAGACCTGTAAACTCAGGCAGACCGGACTTGACAGTTAGAGCGACAAGACTTGTGTGGTGTTACTCTAGCCACTGTGTAGTTTAGACAGGACGCAGTTAGACATAGGGAGTGTGAATAATGTATTTGAGTATTTCAGTGCGATTAATGGATGCTTTATAATAATAATAATAATAATAATAATAATAATAATAATAATAATAATAATAATAATAAGTCTTTATTTTCAAAGGGTTAAGAATTGGGCACGCAGGCCCGTCTGACATTCTGCCCTTCTTCTCTATTTCCTCTCATACATTCTTTCATTCAACATCACTTATGAAGCAACTTTTGACAACAAAAGAACATTAAAACGCATGAAAAATAATCAATAACAAATGACTCACTGAGGCAGTGTTTAACATGGGCATTATAAATACCTAAGGAGGGTGTAACGTGCCATACATAAGGGAATGTTTTTTGGCTAGTTGTCGTTTGAGATAAGTTACCATTATTGTCTTTTTTGTGTTATTTGTTATGGGGGCATGTAGTCTGTACTAAGGTAGTGTTCAAACAGGTTGCGAATGTATGTATCATGATTGGTGGTGTCTTTGATTTCTTGTGGAAGATTGTTCCACAACTGAGCGGCAGAGTATGCTAAGCTTGTTTTATATAAGTCTATCCTAGGTTTAGGGACATGAAGTATATTTAGTCGTTCGCTATGTCTAGCGTTATATTTAAACAATGGCCAAAGGTAGCTTGGAGCATTTTGAAATAGGATTTTGTGAATTAGTTTGGTCTTATTAAAAAGCAGGCGCTTGTGGAGTGGCAGTAACCGGAGACGTTTATATAGGTTAGCATTGTCGGTAAGCTTTTCACCATTAATTAAACGCACTGCCCTTTTCTGGAGTGAATATAGGCGTTTTGTTATTGATTTGGAGCATCCATCCCAGACTGTGGAGCAGTAATCAATATGTGTTTGTATATGAGAAGTATAGAATATCTTTCTTGTGTTTTCGTCAAGGAAATTTTTAATTTTGGCAAGTTGGTATACTTTTTTGGCTATTTGTTTAACTAGAGCATGAACATGTGAGTTAAAAGTTAGATTTTGATCTATGATAACACCCAGTGTCTTGTGCTCGGTGACACTTTCTACAGGCGTGCTGCCAATGTGCAGCTGAAGAGTTCTCTGCGAGTTTAGAGTGTGAAGTCTTTGCCTGGTTCCTATTAACATAGACTTTGTTTTAGTAATGTTAATTTGCATGCGGTTTGCATGACTCCAGTTAACTACACTATTTATTTCCTGTTGCAAGGATAATTCTAGCACATTACGATCAACAGCGTTTGTATATACTGTGCAGTCATCAGCAAATAGATCGCAGGACGACGACAGATTTAATGGAAGATCATTTATATAAATGGCAAATAATAGAGGGCCAAGAATAGACCCCTGAGGTACTCCAATATTAATGGTAATGGCTTGAGATAAAACTTTATTGTGTGATACTACTTGCTTTCTGTCTAATAAGAATGATTTTATTAATGTCACTATATTAAAACTTACTTTCATTGTTTCTAGTTTTTTAATTAGAATAGTATGATCTATCATATCGAATGCTTTCCTAAAGTCTATAAACACCGCTCCACGAGAAGCGAGCTGTATATATCTATGTGGCCATATCGCCTGATAGTAATTGTGTAGAATAAATATTGATTCATTATATACCATTTATACCATCGTGTTTGTGATCGTGAGGTATGAATGAAGTGGCCAGCATGCCTGTATGAATTCAGGTTCTTGACACTCTGAGACTGGGCTCACCCAAGGAGTTGCGACGTCCTGCTCATGGCTGCTTTAGTTCCTCACTTCCATATGTTGGGCATCTCGCTTGCCACTGGTCGCTCAAGCACACACCAGGAACGGCAGACTGCGGGCGACATCCACTCGGTAAGCATTTGCTTTTGACTTCGGACCACGCAATGGATTCGCTAGCCGTGCGTTCTATTTCGTATTATTGAGACGTTTTTTCACTTTTGTCTACACTCTATGTGTTAGATACAGACAGTTTTTCGTAGCCATTTCATTCGACTGGGACACTTTCTGCATTTTTATTCTCGCTCACGAGGTAGGCTACATGTGCTGCCGGCTCAGCACCCTTACCTCCGTGTAGCAGTGAGCGAGAAACGGCCAGGCCCTCTCATCCGGGAATCCGTCATATCCCACAGCTGAGAGCCTTCAAACAAGTATCAGAACTGGGCATGTAGCGTGCTCAGTATCTCACCTCTATTTATCGGTAGGTGCTGTATCGGCCCGGCTCTCAGATCCGCGGGTTTGTGGCTTAGAGGCGTTCAGCCACAGCCCTCGACAGAGAGCCTTATAGTATTGTCCGGACCAAGGTCTTATGCCTTCGTGTACCTGATTTAATCTTTTGACTGTTATCCTCAGTCTACCTGCAGAGCAGCAGGTTGTGTCTCTCTTAGTCTGGCCCCTATCCCAAGAGCTGTCCAATATGTAGTTTTCATCCATCGGCAAGCACATGGGGTCGATGGGACACGCAAGCTCCCCCACAACGGCAAGGTGGAGACACATCGGGGGAGAGAGGCAACAAGAGAAGATCAGAGCGGGGGTCAGCCGTTTAAGAACTGACCTCATTAGACCTCGCGGCCTCATAGAGGAGCTCCCGCATAAGTTCCCGAGAGCTGGGAATCATGCACAGATACCCCTAATCGAAATTATTTGAACACTATCTCAGTAAGGATTACCTTTCCCCCTTAATAATAGAAATAATAATAATGTCATGTTATTTGTTCATCAAGAATAATGATGACCATTCATTTCATCCAGTGGGGTTGAAAGTATGGAGCCGTGAGTTCTAAGGTGGCTGATAAGGCCTATTTTGGCTTGAAATGTTCTTTGACAATGTGGGCAAAGAATGATTGACGTTTTTGGAGGAGGATTTCCTGCAGTGGTTTATCTGTCCTGCCTTTTCTTTACAGCTCTTGCAGTCCTGGTTGCCTCACACATAACTGCACCCTTGTGTAATGATGCACGCCACGAATTTCGGTCTCTGGCTGCAGTCTCCCAGGTGTCATGATGAATTCCAAAAGCATTCAGAGAGATTTTCAGAGTGTCTTTAAAGCGTTTCCTCTGGCCACCTTGGGAGCGTTTACCACAACGCAGTTCGCTGTAAAAAATTCGTTTAGGGAGCCTGTGATCTGGCATGCGAGTCAAGTGACCATCCCAGCGAATCTGATTCTTCATCAGTAGAGTGTGAATACTGGGCATGGACGCTCTTTCTAGGACTTCAGTGTCTGGGATCTTGTCTTGCCATTTAATCTTCAGTAGCTTCCTTAGGCAGACTGTGTGGAAGTGGTTTAATTTCCTAGCGTGTCGCTGATAAACAGTCCAGGTTTCACAAGCATATAGCAGTGTGGATAATACAACTGCTTTGTAGACTTTTAGCTTTGTTTGCAGGCTTATTCTAGTTCTGTCCCATACATTCTTGTACAGTCTGCCAAAGGCCACACTGGCCTTGGAGATTCTTGCATTCACTTCGTCATCAATTGTGGCAGCTTGTGACACAGTGCTGCCAATATAGGTTAATTTATCCACAATACTTAGTCTATGACCATTCACTTTGATATTCGGCACAGTGTGATTATCCCCTGGAGCTGGCTGGTACATAACTAGTCTTCTCCAAGTTGATATATGACGTTGGATGAAGAATGACTTGCGCGATGACTTGGATTAAAGTGAGGAAGAGTTGCGCAATTCGTCGACCTCACTCTCTCGCCCGAGTCCATCTGAGTCCAGTGGCAAGACAAGTCGAGACGACTGGAGACGAATACAGGTGCAGTGGATGACCAGGGCGCTCTAGTGCCTTGCCGTGCTCATTACGTTCCACAACGCTTTGCAGGTAAGCGCCGTCTTGCCCGTTGAATCAGGTATGATTTCTTCCGCGCAGTCTGCCGAATAATAATAATAATACAACCCTAGTATAACAACCAGTCCCCTTTTGGTAAGCCAGTATATTCCACATAGTTAATAACAAGTGCCACACCAGTTATTACTATCACTGAGTCGTGTAGTATTGATTTTTTATTTTCCACACACCTTTATAATGCATATCTTTTATATTGTTGCTGTTTTCAGTTAGCCTTGAATGATGTGTGAATGGTATAATGTATGAAAGAGAGTGATAAAAGGGCAGAATGTTAGACGGGCCTGCGTGCCCAATTCTTAACCCTTTCAAAATAAAGTTTTGTTGTTGTTGTTGTTGTTGTTGACTGTACAATGTCTTTGATGTCGTCAATCCATTTTCTTCTTGGACGTCGTCGTGGTCTCATCGCAGATGATCTTTGATGTAAGGCCAGTGATGGTAGTTGCTGGTGTTGCATTCTAACGACATGGCCAAACCACTTGATCTTCTGTCTTTCAATTAATGTGGCCCAAGGTGTTGATCCCACAGTCTGTCTGATAATAGCATTTCTTACTCGGTCTCGGATTAAGTTGGCAGCTCTCCTCAGGTATCTCATTTCGCAGGTGTTGATTTTGCGAAGGTGTAATTTGGATAAAGTCCAGGTCTGAGA
Source organism: Cepaea nemoralis (assembly GCA_014155875.1). Taxonomy (NCBI): domain Eukaryota; kingdom Metazoa; phylum Mollusca; class Gastropoda; order Stylommatophora; family Helicidae; genus Cepaea; species Cepaea nemoralis. Next base: position 61,923 of record JACEFZ010011339.1, on the reverse strand, counting down.
TTGGTAGCAAAGGGTTGGTGTGAATATGCACATATATATATATATATATATATATAAATATATATAGATATATATATATATATATATATATATATATATATATATATATATATATATATATATATATACAAAGATAATGCATACAGATAAAACTACTATGGAGAAAGAAATATATGTTGATGAGGAAACATTAGTGGTGGTGGAAAATTTCGAATATTTTGGGTCATTGATTACCACCAATGGTGACACAATGAAAGAAATTAAAATACGAAAATCCATTGCTCTTCAAAGACTCAAACAACGGAATAAATTAAGGAGGGGGACAGATAGAATTAAAAAACTTGTATTTTTAAGAGTATGCATCTTCCCCATTGCAACATACGCCTGTGAGACCTGGAAACTTACCAAAAAAGCTGAACAACGCATAAATGTCTTTGAATATAAATGTTATAGCCGGGTTCTAAGAATATCATGAATAAAGAAAAGAACAAATGCACCCATACTTCAAGAGCTGAATATTGAAGAAGGTTGGTTATTAAAGAAAATTGAAAAAATTTGTTCACTTTAAGCGTCATGAAAGTTTTAAAAGAACAATAATGGAGAGGTATATGCCTGGGAAGAGAAGAAGAAGAAAGCCAAAGTTTGTTATTGGAGCGAGATGCTGCAAAGGAGATGCCACTGAATGAATGTAGGTTAGTTCTTGTCCTGCATAATGAGGTAATTTTATGTTGCTTTCCACATCGACATAACTGTGGACTACATCAACAGTATTTCACAACCGTTAAAGTCGCCGGGAAGTTTGGTCTTGATATCTAATAATAATGTCAGGTCCGGAAATGTGTTTATACACAGCTTGTGAACGTTATTGCCTCTTGTACTGTTCCCACCGTATCTAAATGTTGTCAATCTTGCTTCTGTTACCTCATATCTAAATGCCAATAGTGTCTCTGTTACCTTACATATAAATGCCAGAGTTGTCAGGATTATGTTGTCTGTTGAGCGACTTGCTAGAGCACTCAACCCGCTGTCTTTCGATGCAACTAGTTAGTTGCTGGCAGTGCTGCTCACTGGTGTCATGGTTTCTTATACAGAAATGGACGTGGCTCGAACAAGTCACAGGACTATCCTACCATGGGCACGCCATATTACACACTGGCAGATGATGTGTGCGTATGTGCGTGAGTGTCTGTATGAGTGCGTGAGTGTTTGTGTGTGTATGAGTGTCAGGAGGTTTATATTGATCTCTCCATGCCTGAGGGTGATGAAAGGATCATTCTTCCCAATGTCAGAGAGGTGGATCGTTTGATTGTCCTAGGGGTAATGATGATAACCTTGAGGATCCCCAGAATAACCGTCAATGCTTGCGGGGCGGCACTCTGCGTCCAAGACCATCACAGCAACGCAAAGGACATGTACTCAGGAACGCACCGTGGAGCGATGATCAGATGATTTTTATTTCATCAGGAGGTTATGTTATAACACGGATGACAAGCACACCATCCAGCCGGCAGCACTCAGGCCTTTAATACCTTTCACTGGATGCAGCGTACTCCCGCCACAACCCTCACTATCACGCCTCCCTCAGTGCCCGTGTTGTAACCACGTACCCCTTGGTGTGTGTGTGTGTCTGGAGACTGGTGCTAACGTCCACCGCCAGTCAAGCCTTCAGGATCTCCCAGCATGGTCGGTCGGCGTTTGAGACTAAGTGGCCATGCTAAAATTGCTCAGCACCTGAGATCGATGTCTTGCGGTTGAGGAGTGTTGTTGGCTAATCGTAGATGTGGTTGTCTGAGTGAACTACTGGTTGTCAATCGGTGAGGGTGTTAGAGCGTCCTAATGAATCGTCTGTACTGGTGTACGTGTAGCGCTGCGGTGTGTCTGCTCTTGTTGAAGGCTGAAGCTAGAGTGTGTCTAAGTGACAGTCGTGTTGTTAATCAACGCGACATGGTGACGTAGCGTTCATTGTGCTACATCGTGCTCTATTTTGCTATTCTATCTATTTATGTTCACTGATGTGTGTGCACATCAGTTCACATTCTACCTGCCTGTCATTTACTATATGACAATGAGCGTGCATTTGCTCGTTTTGAACTCAAGCGTAGTCCATATTGTGTTACTACTAAAAGAGCACTGAAATTATTTTGCGTGTGGAATAGCTTCCCTATTACCAGTGTACCTCGCCATCAGACAACCCAGTCCGACTTCTTAGGTACTTGTAATTTACGTTCCCAAGTCAAGGACCAGAAGTCAACATTTTAGTCCAACTGACCGTTGAGGGGGTTGAACTCGACACCTGAGATTAGTGAAAATGACCAGAAGTTCTAGTCTCAAACACACCACCTTCACTAAAACAACCCCCGCACACATACGTATATTCAATGAGGAAGTGACAACATAATATCTGCAATGTTTACACCATAACATACCCTTACATCAGAGATAAGATATATCACGGTGACACAGACACGCCTACTTGAAGATAAAGTCAACGTTGTTTAAAGGAAAACTTATTTCAGCATACGACATTAGCAACTTGCGATATATAGTAAACCAGTTGCAGGCTGATACAACCGAGATGAATGATAATCGCTACCACGAAGTTACTTTCTTTAAATTCAAGTACTTCATATGTGCGTGTATTATGATGTACATATTGTCGGTAAGTACTATTACAGTAAGTGCATTATTGTTTTAAGTTTAGTTGTAACAAAACTGAAATATGTTACTACTACTTTGCTCGCTTGCCGGCTTTGGGGTCTTATGTTCAAATCCTCATCAAGGTGGGCGTTTAAATATTAACCTGGACTGCATGGTAGACTAAGTCTATATGGGTACCATAAAATGTTCTGGGAAGTAAATGCGGCTGGCGAGATATTAAACACATCACTCACCATATACGCTTCGGAGTTCACGGGTGGGAAGCATCACCTGGATCTTTTCTCCGGGGCATGCCGGTGTGCTGGGGAATGAACAGGTGGACAGATTGGCTGGCTCTGCATAACTTGGTGGAGTATTGATGCATGACAAGGCAGATGTGGTTGCGGCCTTGTGGAAGCACATGCACACCTCGGAGGAACAAATGGATCACCATAGGTCTGGCTAAGAATGAGACAGCGAGGAGTGACGAGGGGATCTGGCCGACGCTCGACGCTCAGAGGAAAGGCGAGACGGACTGTCAGGGTCTTAAACTTGGCTCGCTAACCTAACACATGTGAGACAGTACAAGTACAACGTGATTTGACGTAAGACTCAACGACACACCGTTCAATGGATTTATTCACATATCAAATACAGAACGATGATCACAACAATATATACTGGATACTTCAATGCACTTACATCCACAATACAGCTCACAAGTCTGACTCTCAAGATGTCCAGACACTCGCCTTTCAAGCACAGAAACCCACACAACGCCTTTCTCTCATCACACGTCTGTCCGAGTCGAAGTCCCAGAGCGGTCTGCCGCTAGTTCGCAACTTGCCTCCCACCGGAGGTGGCTTCACGAGACATGCGTGCGTCTTGCGTCATCCTTGCCTGACCGCTGGTCGCTTGTCAGCCAGCACTCTTGCAGGCCTGGTAACTACCACTCGCCTGGCGGCGTAACGAAGTTACTGCCTCCCTGCTGTGAGCTAAGTCGCCTGGCGGGCGTAACGATGTCACTGCGTCACTGTACCCTTTTCGGACTCTGACACGCTCCCCCGGCAAAATTCATGAAAGATGTCATCTTTCATGTATAATATATGTACATACTGGGTTAATATTTAAACCTTGTCAGAGTCGACCCTTCTATTGTTATGTACATTGGTATCAAAATACAAATAAATACACATATGCCATAGAAATATTTAAGAAATGGAAGTTGCATTCAACGACATGTGGTGTTCAACCTTTAACACTTGTCAGGTTTCATCCTCTCGATGGCTGATTACCTCAATTGCATTACTGACCCAGTCAGATCGGTAGTACCAGCTTCACGCATCTACCTCGCAGCATTTTTTAAAAAAACGTAATAAATATGGTTCTTGAACAAAAACCATCTAGCTAGACTGAAATACGACTTTATATAAGTCGCATAAAACGCTCAAACCCTGCCCTTATTTGGCCAGTAGCTCTTGTGTTGGTCTGCAATGTTGGCAACACTTTGCCATGCCTAGTAAATGGCCTACCTGTTGTGTCAACAAATCTGGCAACAACATGTTTATATACAACACATTACTGAATACATTTCAAATTATGGCCCTTTGTGTAAGGATGTAATAACAAATAAATGAAAGGGAAATACATATTTAACATTCATGAAACTACAATAATTTGACAATAATTCTTTATTTCTTAGTGTCATTGCTTGACGTTTCTTCATATTAACGAGAAAAAAGTCAGGTTAAATGAATAATTAATCAGATATGATTCTAAGATTTACACTAGAGAAATATATAAACACACAATTCGTGTATTTCATTTTATAGATTCCTAAAGATTTTAGAATCGTCATAGCTATTTAAACTTTTATATGTCGTATGCTAATTTACTCTAAAATTCTCTAACTAATCGGAAGTACACACGAACATTAAAAATCAGCTGATGTTGAAGCTTGCAGAGAACACACTTGTTCCGGTTTGATGTAGTTACGGAAGGTACCATGTTCTCACAGTTCATGTGTTGGATGTTCACTACAAAACCTTCTGAATACGGTTGAACTGTCATGTTTGGATGTTCACTACCGAACATTATGGATTTCGGTTGACTGCAGTGGTGTAGCTGTCAATGTTTAGTTTAACACGTTCACACACGTCATTAAAATATCCCTGGAATGATCCACACGCAGATGTCACTGTCAAATTGGATAGTTCGCTTAGGTAAAGTTTTTTGAGCGAATGTGACACTGTTCTTGTTCGTCATATATACAATTAATAAAGTCGCTTTCTTACCACACACTACACAATTATACACGACAATCACTACATGAATTAAGTAAATAAGAACCACTATATATAAATGGGAGTAACCCCTCATCACATCACATTGTAGACATTACACAGCTTTTTGTGAATGGAAAAAATAATATTCACTGGTGAATGGCTGTGTTGGTCTGAGTGTATTTATACACCCGCACTCAGACATTGGTGACTTACTGGGTCGGTCGGGACAAACGGGACAAAAGGTCGGCACTTGAGTTGGTTCTGCCTGGGATATGTCGAACCTCAAAGCTATACTCTTGAAGTTTCAGAGACCAGCGCGCTATCATATGATTTGAAGGTACTCCTGAATTTATAAACCGTAACGGGCTGCTGTCAGATTCCACGATAAAATGACGTCCTAGAAGAAATCTGGACAATTTTGTTATACCCACCACTAAAGCTAGGGCTTCCAACTGAATAAACTGAGTGCCTCTATCAGATTGGATAGTGTCTGGAAAACCTATCCTCGAAAAAATATGGAAGAAAACTTCCATATATACTTGGCAGTTATGTTTCTTTAGCGGAATAGCTTCTGGCCAGCGACTACATTGATCAATGACAGTTAGAATATATTTATTCCCTCTAGTTGTTGTATGATTAAGAGGGCCCACTATGTCGACAGATAGTTTCTCAAAAGGTCGACTGGCTAAGTCAGTAACTTGCAAACTTTGCCTGTGGGTGTTTACCTTTTTTTTTACCAGTTTCTGGCAGGTGTCACAACTTCTGCAATATTCTTTAATGTCATTGCAAAATTTGGGCCAATGAAACTGTGTCAATAATCTAGATCTGGTCTTAACGTATGCCATATGCCCTGCAAGAGGTATATCGTGGGCAAGATGTAAAGCTTGCTTGCGATAATTAGTTGGCAAAACAGTTTGCTCTGTGGTGTTGTCACCTTTGGTATAATACCTGGTGAGTATATCATTTTTCACAGCAAAATGCCATTTTGCATTCTTGGTTACCTTTGGCTTTTGGTCGATCAGATTAAAGTATTTTGATAATGAAGGATCAGCTTTTCTGAGCTGTTACAAACGTTTCCTTCATGGTGTTAGTAGGTAGTGATACTGGGCTAAGCATTTGTATAGCCTCAGTTTGATTACTTTCATCTTGCACTCTAGCAGTAGATCTAGTTACTGCGTTCACACATTCAATGATATCAGATGGTGATGGAACAATGTTATCAATGATGTCATGAGAACTTAGTGCTACATTAGCTACCATACATTCAATAGGTGGTGTGACATTTTCAATGATGACATTTGATGGTGATGTTATGGTATCATCAATGCACAGAGATGTTATGTCATGAGGTTTATCATTCACCTCAGGTAAATTTCCAATAATTACATCACACACTGGGTTTGTTAATACAGCGCACTTTACTTTCCCAGTGAGGAAAGGTGTTTCAATATATGCCCATGCTAGTGGGTATTTCTCAATATTGCCTGAGAATGTTCTGCATGTTACGTGCCTGCCTGTATAGTCTGTAGGCATTATGAACGTTCTCTTCAGGCCAATAAGTGAACTGCCTGTATCACGAAGGACTGTAGCAGACTTGCCATTCACATATCCATGATGGACGATTATCTTGCTTTTTGAATCTACTACCAAATTAGCTTCTTCTTTGGCAATAGGGATGGCGTGACCGCATGTTAAAATACCATCTTCATAAAAGGTGTTACAAACAGAGCATTTGTTTGCGCTAAACACGTCAAAAACCTGTGCTGAGTTCACAGGCTGTTTCTCTGGTTGTTCTTCATCTGACGACGAACCATCAAACCAGGCGGCATTTGCTTTGTTGATCATTTGTTTACCTTTACAATCTTTTCGATGGTGTCCGTGCGCCTTACAGAGGAAACATTTACGCAGAGTTCTGAAAGATCTACGTTCCTTATTTTGTCTGTTTACCATGTTTAGAAGGTAAGTCTGATACTCTGGGTGCTTATCGCACATCTCATTTGG
>JACEFZ010011339.1:0-50000 GCA_014155875.1 Cepaea nemoralis | reverse complement strand
TTTACTGTGTCTAGCATTATATTTAAACAAAGGCCAAAGGTAATTTGGGGCATTCCTTTGCAGGATTTTGTGAATTAGTTTAGCTTTATTGAAAAGCAGGCGTTTGCGGAATGGTAGTAACTGAAGGCGTTTATACAGGCTAGGATTGTCAGATAAATGTTTGCTATAAATTAGACTCATGGCCCGTTTCTGGAGTGAGTAAAGTCGCTTGGTGTTTGAATTAGAACGACCGTCCCAGATTGTAGAGCAGTAGTCAAAGTGTGTCTGTATATGAGAAGTATAGAATAGTTTCCTTGTGTCCTCATCAAGGAAGTTTTTAATCTTGGCGAATTGATAGACTTTTTTCGCTGTTTGTTTAATGAGCGCTTGAACATGGGAATTAAAGGTTAGGTTTCTATCAATGATTAGGCCTAATGTTTTGTGCTCAATTACACTTTCTACTGGCATGTTATCGATGTGAAGGTGAAGTGATGTGTGTGGGCTTAGAGTCTGAAGTCTTTGTCTGGTTGTTAATAACATTGCTTTTGATAGCCTAAATTGCCTAAATTGCATTTAGATAGATAGATAGATAGATAGATAGATAGATAGATAGATAGATAGATAGATAGATAGATAGATAGATAGATAGATAGATAGATAGATAGATAGATAGATAGATAGATAGATAGATAGATAGATAGATAGATAGATAGATAGATAGATAGATAGATAGATAGATAGATAGATAGATCCCCGCCAGGAGCTGGGCGAAGCCAGGCCGAGTCAGCTAGTTTATTTATATAATCACATTTCATGAAAGAACCCCCATTTGAGACACCTCTGAACAAACCCATTTAACTTCGCGCTGTTTGTGCCAAACCGGAACCCGCCAGACAATTTTGAAAAGAGCGGGGGTGTGTCTTGCTGAAGCTGTAATACTCTTAACATGATGGCATGAATGCGGGAGCCATAACTTATATACCGCATATAAACAAACATTGAAATCTTCTGTACAATCTCCAGAACAAAATATTTTTTTGTTGGATGGACATAATGATAAGGTTATATGCTAAATCTCATCATTTTCCATCAGTTGGTTACTGAGATATTGAATTTTATATTGAGGCAACAACAACAAAAACACACTATAATAGTGCCAGTTCTGTGTTGGTTGACGCGTAATGTGAGATGAAATGGAAGGGATCAGACAAAATTATAAACGAAAAACACACAATAATTTATTCTAGAGGGGATACACACGAAAAAGGAGTAGGACTAATATTTTATAAACAAGCAGCGAAATCAATTATTGTTTACTGGTGTATTTCAGACTAAGTTATTATGGTCACATTGAAAGGCAACCCAATAGATATAAATATTGTACAAGTATACTCAACAACAACAAGCAGTAGTGATGAAGAAATACAACATTTTTACGATGAAGTAGACATGGCAATGCCTCAAATTAAATTACAAGATATCAAAATAATACTACATGATTTTAATGCAAAAGTAGGAAAAGGAAAATGGCGGATGTAGTGGGGAATTATGGTTTAGGTAAAAAAAAAAATGAACGAGGAGAACAACTAATAGAATGGGCAAATATCAATGATATGATAATTGGAAACACCTGGTTTAAACACCATAAAAGACGACTTTACACATGGAAAAGCCCGGATAAGAAAATACTCAACCAAATTGACTATATACTTATTAATAAAAGGTTTCGAAACGCGTTAATTAATGTAATAGTGATCATGTACCACTATGTGGTATAATAAAAGTAAGACTGAATAGAAGAATTTAAAAAAGTGGTTAGGAACATGAAACTTAATAAAGAGGTTTTGACGGTAGATAAAGAAATTCAAGAAAAATACAGGTGATTCTGAAAAATAGGTATAATGCAATAGCTAAAATACAGAACATAAATGAACAATGGGAAATGTTTAGGATTCGATTCATCAAACGAGCAAAGAAATATTACCGAAGAGAAGGCAAAAGGCTAAGAAAAAATGGATGACTGAAGAAATATTAAAGTTGATGGCCAAAAGAAAAAAAAAGAGTAAACATGATAAGCTTGTATATAATGAGATAAATAAAGAAATAAGAAATAATTGTGTGAAGGCAAAAGAAAGTTGCTTAAATGAACAGTGCAACTAAATTGAATTAAATTATATTAAAGATACAAAAAATATGCACAAACAATCAGTGAGATTAGGAAGAAAAATAAGAATAAATACATGTTGTTTAAAGCCATAAACGGGAAATATATTATTGAAAGACGATGCTATAATGAAGAGGTGGAATGAGTATATAAGAGACTTATATGACGGAGAAAGGGCAGAATTAATAGAAGAAAGTAACTTAGAAGGTTCACCTATTCTAAAAGAAGAAGTTGATGACGCTCTCAAGTAATGAAGAAAGGAAAATCAGTTGGGCCAGATGGAATCACAATAGAAGAATTGGAAGTAATAGGAGAATTTAGAGTAGATATATTAACCAAAATTGTGAATGATATTTATAACAGTGGATATATACCAAGCGATATGTTGTAAAATGGCGACGACGAAACGCGTTTATTTTTCGGGACAACGCTATTTCAGTGTTTTCATGTGGATTATGTGGTGTTATTTCGAATTCGTTTAATGGAAGTGTTCGAAAGAAGCCACGGAAGGCAGGTGGTGGATGAAATTATTAGGCTAGCCGACAGATACCTGTTGGTTATGGTCTCAAGTTTCGCGACGGTAGGCAGAAGATCTCTTTAACGAGACCAATGGCTGGCGTCTCCGACCAGTATGGTCACTGCCACAGAAGGAAAGCAAAGGCAAACTACCTTCTTTAAAAGTGCCTAGTTCATTATGATTCGCTTAAAGACAGATCATCGCAAGACAAGGACAGAGACATTAACATTAGCAACATGGAATGTTAGTAGGTTAAACTGCGACGAAAAATTAGATAACATCAAACAATAAATGGAAAAAGAGAAAATTAATATTTTAGTGATGTGCGAAAACGAGATGGACAGAAGCAGGCATCAAGATAGATGAAGATTTTAAGATTATTTATTCTGGAGGAGAAAATCAACAAGAGGGGGGGGGGGGGGGGGTGTAGCAATTATTCTGGACCGGCAAACATCACAATCTGTTCAAGGATATTGGGCCGTGTCAGGAGTTCTACTAGTTAAATTAAGCAGCAGACTTTTAGCATAAATGTTATTCAAGCATATGCCCCAACAGGAGAATCCAGTGAAGATAGTGTAGAAGAATTTTATAATGACATAGAGTCTGCTTTAAAGAAATGTAAAAAGTTAGAAATAAACATCATAATAGGGGACTTCAATGCAAAAGTAGGAAATGAAGGTGATAGATACACAGTAGGAAACTATGGTTTAGGAGAGAGAAATGAAAGAGGATACAGACTTGTAGAGCGGGCAAAAGAGTAGGAAATGATTGTAGGAAACACCTGGTTTAAGCAACACCCTAGAAGATTATGGACATGGAGGAGTCCTGATAGCAGGATTAGAAACCAGATTGATTACATTTTGATTAGCAGAAGATTTAGAAATGCGCTAACAATAGCAAAAACAATTCCCAGTGCTGATTGTTATAGTGACCACAGATTACTTACAGGAACATTGGGGATAAAGTTAAAGAAAGTTAAGTATAAAACAGTAAACACTAAATAAGATTTGTGTACATTGAGTAACGACAAGGAAATACAACACAAATTCAACATAGAAGTACAGAACATATTTGATATATTGTCGTTCTAGAGATCCTATTACAGGATGTGGATGATCAATGGGAAATGTTGAAGAATTCAATCAGTTTGGCTGCAGAAAAAACTATTCCAAAATTAAAGAAAGTGGGTCGTAAGAAATGGATGACTGAAGAAATTTTACAACTAATGGAAACAAGAAGACTCAACAAAAGTAATTCTGCCAAATATGAAGAAATTCACACACAAGTTAAAATATTATGTAAGGAGACAAAAGAAGCATCGCTTGAGAAAAATAGCTTAGAAATTGTAAAACAACACAACAGTCAAACTACCAAATTAGTGCACAAAAGACTTCAGGAACTTACTAATAAAAGAACAAGTACATCAGCACGCTGTCTAAAAACTAAAGATGGCAAAATCATCATAGAAAAAAATCAGATGCTACATGTATGGTCAGACTTATGTGAAAAACCGTTATTATTATATACAGAGATGCAAAGTAGTGATATTCGATTTAATAATGAAGGACCGCCAATTTTGAAGATGGAGGTTCGAAATGTTCTTAAGCATATGAAAGCTGGCAAGGTCCCCAGGTTCAGATAACATCACAACAGAAATGATTAAAGCATTAGAAGAATATGGACTAGATCAAGTCATCAGACTGCTGAACACATTATATGATACTGGAGATATACCTTCTGAATTATGTAACTCTGTATTTATTGCAATCCCAAAGAAATCAGGAACCTTGGAATGTGATCAACATAGAACAATTAGTATAATGAGTCGCATCACAAAGATTTTGCTAAGAATTATCATGCAAAGAGTGAGGAAGAAGATACAACCTGAAATAGGGGAAGAACAATGCGGGTTTGTAGAAGGAAAGGGTACAGTAAATGCTGTGTATATGCTGCGAACAGTTATTGAACGTGCTATAGAAGTAAACAAGGATATACATCTTTGCTTTATTGACTATACAAAGGCTTTTGATAGAGTTAGACATGTCAACATGGTGGATATGCTTGCAGATCTACAAATTGATGGGAAAGACATTAGACTTATAAAAAACATATATTGGAAACAACAAGCTGCAATAAGGATTGATAATGAAGTGGGACAGTATCAGCCAATTAAGAGAGGTGTTAGGCAGGGATGTGTGATGTCTCCAGATCTTTTTTCCCTATACAGTGAAAATATTTTCAGAAATGTAGAGGATATAAATGGAATCAGCATTGGAAGACGAAACATCAATAACATTAGATATGCAGATGATACAGTATTAATTGCAGACAATGCGCAGGACCTGCAACAATTAGTAGATGCGGTTGTTGTACACAGTGAGCAACTGGGGTTAGAATTAAATTGTAAAAAGACTCAGGTTATGGTCGTCACTAGGAAGAACGAAGTGCCACAATGTAATATACAAGTAAATGGAAATATTCTTCAACAAGTGAATCGGTACAATTATCTTGGAACAGTCATAACATCTGATGGGAGATGCCTTGAAGAGATTAGAACAAGAATCGCCATGGCGAAAGTAGCCTTTAGCAAGATGAAAAACATTCTGACCAATAAAAAGATGTCAATTGAAACGAGAAAAAGAGTGTTGAGGGGATACATAGAGCCTGTTCTTTTGTATGGATGTGAAACTTGGACAATGAGCAGTCAAGCTGAAAAGCATCTGATGGCTGCAGAAATGTGGTTTCTGAGGAAAATGCAAAGAATACCATGGACAGACAGAAAAACCAATGACCAAGTACTACAGGAGACAAATGAACATCGTAAACTGATTAGAGAAATTATACGTAGACAGTCAAAATTTTTTGGACATGTTATGAGAAGAAATGGATTGGAGAAATTAGTGACAACTGGCAAGATCGAAGGGAACAGACCAAGGGGAAGACCGAGAGGAAAATACCTGGATGGCTTGGCCACATGGCATGGACGAGACAGAAACACTGAGCTGATCCATGACACTGGTGATCGAGTGAAATGGCGAGTCATGACTACCCACGCTTTCCGGCATGGCACATGATTGATTGATTGATTTATTGAACACTATTAGAAAGATCAGTAGAGACAAAGAAAGACATATATTTGTGCTTCATAGATTATGCTAAGGTATTTGATAAAGTAAAACATGATAAACTGATTAAAATGTTGGAAGATATTAACACTGATGGGAAAGATCTCAGAATAATAAAAAAATATTTACTGAAACCAAACAGCAGCATTTAAAATGGGAATAAAGAAGGAAATTGCGAACACATAAAGTTTGGAGTAAGACAGAGATGAGTTTTGTCACCGGATCTCTTCTCCCTCTATAGTGAAGTAATAATGAGAGAAATCAAAGAAAATCCAGGAATAATATTTAGGGGTTATAATATAAATAATATACGCTATGCAGATGACACAGTATTGATAGCGGATACTGCAACAGACCTACAACAATTGTTGGACATTGTAGTAACAGAGTGCAAAAAAAGGGACCTCCTTAAATATCAAGAAAACAATAACAATGGTGATATCAAAGAAACAGGTGACACCCACAGAAATAGAAATAGAAGGGAAAATTCTTCACCAAATGGATAGTTTTAAATATCTAGGGACATTTATAACATCAGACGGAAGATGCACAACAGAGATCAAGAGCAGAATAGGGCAAGCAAAGGCTACATTTCAGAAAATGAAGAATAGCTTATGCAATAAGTCACTATCATTGAATGTAAGAAAGAGAGTGCTGAAGAGCTATATAGAATCTGTTTTGCCGTATGACTGTGAATCTTGGAATATAAATGAACAAATTAGGAAGAGGCTGGAAGCAACAGAGATGTGGTTCCTTAGACGAACGTTGCGAATTCCTTGGACTGCCAAAGTAACTAACAACAAATGCCTTAAAGAGGGTAATGAAGCTAGAACATTATTTATAACAGTAAGAAAGAGACAAATAGCTTTTTTTAGTCATGTGATGAGAATAGAGGCGCTGGAGAACATCGTGACAACCGGAAATATCGAGGCAAATGATGCTGGATGGATTGCGTCGGTGGCATTGAGCAATATCAACGGCAGAGTTGATCCAGAATACCAAAGACAGAGATCTGTGGAGAGTCATGAACGCCTACGCCAGTCGGCACGGCACTTGATGATGATAATATATATATATTATATATATATATATATATATATAATATATATATATATATATATATATATATATATATATATATATAATCATCATTGGCACCTTGCCGTCTTGCCAGACGATAGTTTGTAAGGGATGGAGTTATTGCCTCTCCATAGCACAAAGCCTGGGCTAAAATATAGAGATCATGTGTTGCCCATGCAGCATTATTCCCTCCTCGGCCTGCCTAGTTCACTCCAGAGGAAAGGTAACACCTCTACAACTGGAACAAGACAAGCTGCAGAAGATGCCGGATCAGCAAAGCAATATATATATATATATATATATATATATATATATATATATATATATATATATATATATATATATATATATATATATATATTATGTGAACACATGAGTTATTTCCACCATCACGCACCATCTGACATCCCATCCGCTCAGTGTTTGACCTATAGTGAAATCTATTGTTTGCGTCTTCGTTATTCTAATTCACTGCTGGAAAACATTGTTTTGATAATATTTATGTGCACAACATTGGAACGGAAAACAATTTCTCTTCTGTAAATATTCGTTAATTTACTGGGTACAACATTACGGTATGATGCGTTTGTGTTTGTTATTTGGCCTTTGTGCCAGGTCAGATATGAGTGAGCTACTCCACAGTGTGCCAATGGCTTTGGGCGGAGGTGTGCAATTGGAAGGATACAAGCCTTATCCTGGTGTGAGGAAATACAACCAAAAGGTTTAATGTCAAAGCAGGGCAGACCGAGCCTAACGCCTTTGTCGGTAACTGATCTAGGATTGAAGCTCCGACAGGAGGACAGTTAGAGCATTGATTTGCTGATCCGGCAGCTTCTGTAGCTTATCTTGTTCCAGATGTATCAGTGTTTACCTTTCCTCTGGAGTAAACTAGGCAGACCGAGAGAGAGATCACGCTGCATGGTCAGCACGTGGTCTCTACACTTAAACCCAGACGTTATGCTTTGGAGACGAATAACTCCATCACTGGTTTTAACCAGTCTCGAAATCATAGCGAAAGTAGCAGTTATGACTTATAAAGTTAGATGCATATCCTTTACAGGACAATACAGTCCACTCCAGTATATATTTTGTGATTCAGTAGTTTGCCATTGCCTTCTTACCGACCTTAATTCATACCGTTGTATTGAAACTAGCCCAAGACAACCTGTTTTCTAAATTGCCAGCAGATGTGTCTCGAACGCGGTATGCGGAATTACGAGTTGCATTAGTAACCCCTTCACCACAGAGTCGGGTTATATGTTCTTATCAACTGGCGTAGACAGTGCCGGCACGGTTTGCCTCTGACGGTATTAGACACCTACAGGTGTCACTGATCAGCTACCACTCTCCACAACTGGGTGCTGATTCGCCTCAGCCTGTCTGCTTCAATGGGTGCTTGGGGCTAGGACAAATCTGAATCGCAGGCTGCAAAACCAATTCATCAGGCACTTATAAGAAAGATAGAAACCTCAAGCTACGGCTTGCAATCTGGAACATTAGAACAATGTGTCCAGATTTTCCCACTGATCTGATGAATATTGACGATGCGAGAAAAACGGCTGTGATTGATGCCGAACACAGTCGTCTTTACATTGATATTGCAGGAGACTCGCCTTTCTGAGGAAGGTTTACTCAGGGAAAACTATTACACCTTATTTTTTGGAAGAGTAGAGGGCAGGAAGTAAAAAGACAAAATGGAGTGGGGTTTGCAGTGAAGAATTTACTACTGGGAATGATAGACATTCCAGCTGGATGTAGTTAAAGACTATTACCTCTGCGTTTGTCATCCTCTTGTGGTTTTGCCACAATTATCACTGCACATGCACAGAGGCTCAAATACCTCTGACGATGTGAAGGATTCCTTCTATAAGGAGTTAGGCTCTGTGAATTGAGTTGAGTCAAGAACCTACATCATCACACACGGGGCATTCCCATATGCACGCAGTCCTCATCATCAACAGCCAGTGAAGAGTTCCAATATTAATTGTGTCAGTTGCAGTCTGATTAGATGTCCATCTAGCTTTGCCTCTGAGTGACTGTCGCGAAATCACTGTAAATTAACAATCAGATGATACAGATAACAAAGACAGTCTGATTCGCAGCTACAAGTTGTTTATTCCTGGAGGCGGTGAGATTAAAGCGGTACAGCCGTCTTTGAAAGTTCCCCACAAGACAGAAAATTGTAGTCATGTTGTTGTGCCCGATCGGGAGAATGCAGGAAACACGCTAGTTTGTGTTGGTTGTCAAAACAAGGGAGACAATTTTTGCATTGGTTGAACAAGGGGGAGAGAATATTTCTGAAAGAGTTAGTTGCCCTTGATGACACCTGTGTTGACATTAAAGGAACATCACTAAAACAATCCAAGACTGTTTGACAAAAACATAACTTGTTTACAGTTAGTGTAGACAAGAAAGTTGACTTGGATTGACGTGTTTCGTTACCGCAGTTATGAATTCGAAGAGCATCTACCGTGTTTAGATTTACTTAAAGTTAAATAACATGTGTCTTTATGGCAAATTGTAGAGGCCATCCAGGAGTAATGCGGTGTTTCATAAGGTACTCTATATAGTGTATTTAGGCATAATTAATATAGGCAGTAGCCTTGTTAAAACTAGCTAGGGTGAGGAAATAATTAACTCTGCTAGTTGAGAATAGGGTAGTGAAGTAAGAATTAGCTCTGCTAGTGAGAATAGTGTAGTAGGGTGATATTTGGGGAGATTAAGGATGGGTTGGGAGATGGGGGAAATGTTCAATAGTGTGATCCTTCAGTGTGGTGCCTACTGGGGTTCTGCACTCTGTCTATTGGTCTTACCTTGTCTTAACCTGATTCAGATTGAGGTGATGAGCCACTCTGATCCATGACAGAGTTTAGTTCGCTGATAAATATCTGAGCGAGGCCGTAGGCCTACACTCAGCTAGTAGGGATCAGTATCAGGCGACCTTTACCAGATGTGGTCTCTTTCTCTAACAGGTTCCCCGACAGTGACGAGGAAGCTTTGCCCTGGGTTTGATGGAGGTCTACTCTCATTAAAAAGAACATCAAATGAACATTCACTTTATTTTATAAGATGAATAAATACCCAAAGGAAAGTATAGTCACCACTGTTTATGATGGGCCTAGGATCCAGAGGGTTCATACGAAACTGACTCAGTAGAGAAAAACATTATAAACGATTCTTTTGCAATAGGGATTCATCCTGGTTAGGTGATACTCGTTTCTTCACCACATACCACTGAACACTAGGGAGTAGAAAAGGACATTGAACAGGGCGTTCTCGTAGAATAATTTAGTCCAGTGAAGAAGTACTTTAGAACCGTTTGTGTGTGACAATCTAGATCAATGGATTAAAACAAGAAAGGATTACCTGTGACATTGAAACCTAGTTTTCACGGTACAGAGATCCGTACTTATCTGAGTCATAGGGACCTTAGTCTTTCCCGTGAGTGACAGATCCATGATTAATGTTAAACGATACCTATTTTCGGAGGATCATGCATCTAGTCGACCCAGTAGATACCGCAGAAAGTCAACGTCTGGAAGAAGAGACGCATCAATGGGTGAGGTCTTCATGTGCTAAGCTATCAAGCTGTGGCGTACCCTTGCTATGATGAGGATCTGACTTGGCTCCTGATCACTGGTCTGATTCTACATACACATTAGCATATTCGACACACATTCTACACATTACACACACACACATTTCTCACACACATACCCTTTGCTTTAATAAATTATTTGTTGTATTTATTTGTTAAAGCTAGAGTTGTTGAGTATGTTGTGTTGGGGAAGAATGAGAGGGGGCATGATCCAGGGGTGAGTGAGAGTAAGAAGTCTACAGACTGAAGGAGTTGTGTGGACGGAATCTTGTGGTTTCTCTAGGATAATAATATTGGGTTAATAAAAATGGGGGTGTTGATTTCCATCACTCCAGGGACGACACTAAAGTAATAAAGGATTACTACGACAATGACGACTGTCTACAATGGTCGGCAACGCAAGGATAGTCTTTAGTTTTAGTTTTAGTCGCTGGATCAACATCACGGCACACGGATGTAACCCATAAGTGCTCTGTTTTCCTGCTAAATAAAGTTTGTTCGTTTGTTCGATCGTTCGTTCCTAACTCAAACCTGAGTCTGGAGAAACTCAGTTCAGTGCACGAACTCCGTAGCACCGCCGAGGCTCCTGAAATACTTTGGGTAGATTTGTAACTCGAAATTTTGCCCGGGCAGCGCCGTTAGGCTACTCTTTTTCGATTTCCAGCTGCCAAGGGATTTTTTACGTGCGCAACAATACACACGGGCGTCCGATCTCACTACCCAAAGACCAGGAGAAATTGTATTACTAGAAGTCCTCATAAAAAAAATCCCAATCCTCACCGGTGCTTGAACCCGGGACCTCCAGCACTCGAGGCGGACACCATACCTCGATACCATGCAGCCCCCTATGTGGATTTATGCAAGGATGTATTGCATAAATACTATTAGGGTGCCCCTTGTACATCCCAGAATCACCCACATGGCGTCATTCTGTACGCGTTGTGACAAAACTGAAGTGAGTCAATCCGCACTGGCTGACGCAAAACGGACTGGCCCTCTGTCAACCACATTGACTCCAAGCAATATTAATCGAGTTGATTACATCTTTCGTGGTGACCGTGGGGTAACACTGGATGAACTGTGTTCCATGTTTTCCATTAGTAAAGGCAGTGTCCAGACCATCATTAAAGACCTGGGTTATTCACGGTGGGTACCTCCCAGAATGTTGACAGACAGACATAAATAAAAACAAGAAAACCCATAGCCATTAACCTCCTGCACCGTTACGAAACTATAGGAGAAGGGTTGTTAACCAATATCGTGACACGTGATAAGACTTAAGTGCATTTGTTTGAACCAGAATCCAAGAAACAGTCACTTGAATGGCATCACACAACATCGCCGACAAGAAAGAAGTTCCCAATGTCTCCATCTGTAGAGAAAGGTATGGTCTCCATGTTTTGGGATAAGAAAGGTGTCATTCTTCTCGACTTCTTGGAACAGGGAAACATTGTGAATGCCGACCGTTACATTGAAACTTTAAAGAAGCTTAGAGGGCCTCATCGACGACTTTACCCATTCAAAGATCCGAGAACTGCACTACTGTTGCGCGATGGTGCCACGCCACACATCGCTAAACGCACCACTGATACGATTGTAGAATTTGGCTGGACATTATTACCACATCCCCGTTACAGTCCCGACTTATCACCTTCGGACTTATATCTGTTTGGGCCACTGAAAGAAGAACTTCGCGGACATCACTTTGAGAACACCGAGACACTCGTACGCCAGTGGTTTAGGAAAAAGGACATGAATTTCTACTGTGCGGGAACACATGCCCTTATGAGAGATGGACTAACAACGGAGACTGCATTGAGAAACAAATTGTTGTAGTACATACTTAGGGCTTAATTTCAATGTGAAATTTATGTTGTTTTACTTTTCCTATTGAGTGAAATTAAAAATTATGTGGCATTACTTATTGAACTACCCTCGTATTTATTGTCGCCTGCAGCTCCTGAGCTGTTTGATGTCTATCCCTTCCTACCTGTATACGAGAACATCATCTGCAACTGTTAGTATCCTTCCAGCTCCCGGTGCTTTGAGGCTTGCAATCCTGCTCGTAGACATATTAAATAGCACTGGCTATAACTGTTGACCTTGTGGTAATCCACGGGGGCTTTGATACATGGCTCAGAAGTCCATGTATCCAGCTTAAGAACCAAACCACAAGAATACAAGACATCTGCAATCTAGTTGACTAACCAAGGACAGACTCTCTTCTACTCATTTTCATTCATGCGAAAGATACTTCGTCAAATGCAGCCACTTATTTCTATGATGTTATTCATAGACATAAGTGGCTGCATTTGACGAAGTATCTTTCGCATGAATGAAAATGGATAAAGGCTGCTGGAGAATTGCACCACAAACGACATGTGTATTACACACCACTTTTTCAAAAGGAAAGAGGGCATAAGGTCACATGGAAATACTCAAGATCAGCGATTGGCATCAGCTGTATTTCATTCTCACACAGATGCAACCTTTGAATAAAACATCATTAACTCGAAGTTACCACAGTGCTGAGTGTGATACTAATAATTCTTTGGTTATTGCAAGGTTTCGAGTGAGACCAAAGAGAATTTACACGACTAAACACAAATCTATCGCTAGGATTAACATTATCACCACCAAATATCCTGATAAGTGTTTGGAGTTCTAACAGCAATATAAAGACGTCTTAAAACGTCTTGAAAATCGAGAGGATCGACTTCACTGCCCCGGGTTTTATCCCTTATGGCTCAGCCTATTTCCGCAGGGCGACCTGAAGAAAGCATCGCACAAAGCATGAACTCCGTAGCTCGGCGATGAACCCCTAGGAATCTCCGAGAAAATGCACTTGTGACCGAAAGGAGTAGCGAGGAATCGAACACACAACCTTCGGAACGCGAAGCAAACGGCTTGACCACTTCGCCACGAAGACTCCCGAATGAAGACGTCCTCGCCGATACATAATTAAATTTTACAGCAAGTTAAAGTGAAATCTACTTAAGAAAACATTTTATAAAAAATGCCGTAGAGGTTTATGGCACTGTGGATCATAAAAGGCAGGACTGGTTTGCAGCAAGCAGGCAGACACTGCAGCCTTTTTTAGAAAAAAGACACATCTCATAAGAAACAAGGACAGATCAATGTGAAACACTCTAAGTGAGCTGAAACACGTTAGCAAGGATGTTTAAAAAGCTTCCAGGCAGTGTGCAAACGACCATTTGTCCAAGCTATGCAAGTGCATTCAAAATGCAAGTGATAAGGAAAACATCAAATCCGTGTATGAAGAGATAAAGAAGGTCTGTGGTCCAATAATTACAAGAAGTTCAAGTCTATTCCTAATTCCTAATCACAGTGTGGCTTTCGACAGAACCGGTCTACCATTGACATTATATTCTCATTGCGACACATGCAAGACAAATGCTGACAACATAATCAACCACTGTTTATTGCCTTTATCGATCACACAGAGGCATTGGATTTGGTCAGTCGTGAGGGTCTGTTCAAGGCCCTAAAGAAAATAGGCTGCCCGCCAACTCTTCTGTCCATTGTCGAATCTTTCCACAAGGGTATAATCAAGTTTGATGGTGCAACTTCAGAAGAATTTGAAATCAAGAGTGGATTTTAGGAAGGTTGTGTGCTAACTCCCAACCTCTTTGGAATATGCTTGTCACTTCTACTGCAATATTCCTTTCGTGATCAGGATGGTGGCATATAAATTCACTCACGCTCAGATGGCGGCCTCTGCAATGCTCAGTGATTGGAAACCAACGCGAAAATTCGGAGTGTATTGATCAGAGAGTTGCTGTTTGCAGATGATGCTGCAATAACGACCCACTCCTAGATAGAAATTCTTAGAAATAATTACACAGACTACTATCTGCATTCTCCGAATCTTGTTCAGAATTTGGTTTAACAATTAGCAAAACGAAGACACAGATTATGTCACAAGGAGCACATAGGGTACAATAAATCTTTATTGACGACGCCGAACTGGAGATAGTATCCCTAGATCAGTAAATCATCATCACGATTGGTAAGGCAGCAATAACAATGAATAGGATAACAAAAAGAGTCTGGGATAATAGGAAACTGACTGTCACATCAAAAGCCCTTGTCTATCATATCTGGCATGTGTCCTTAGTATTCTTCTTTATGGCAGTGAAGCCTGGTCAACTTACTCACACCAAGAGAAACATTTAAACAGCTTTCGCATGTGGGGAAATACAGATTGGTAAAAGATATCGGGGTCAGCCTCTCCTACGATACAAAGATGTGTGTAAGAGGGACATGACTAATACAGGCATTGATATTGCACCTTAGGAATAAGTAGCAGCTGATCGTGTTGCATGGAGGGCACATATTAGAAATGGAGTAAAGACACAGGAGAAAATGAGTGCAGGTAAGTCACACACTGAGGGCGTGAGACGTCAGATGGTGCATTAATCATCTGTTTACTTGCATCCATTGTGGACGAACATGTAAAGCTTAAATTTGTCTGATTATTCACATTTGCTACCGCCATGGGTTGTAGTTATTATGCCTTTTTTGAAGCACAATATAATAAAGTATCATCTGTCAAGACGGCAACGTGCCAGTATATTTGACCTCTGCTGCTTTAATATAAAATTCTGAGACATATGGTGCTATTTCTTTGGCTGGATGCGAATTATGCCCATATTCCATAGTTGTGGATTCATGTGGGTGATAGACCTGGTTAATGCAGACACATTTTTAGGGGTACCTATTTGGTAATGCTGTCGAAGTCCACTTGCTCTTGCAGCGAGGCGCCGCCGTCATTTGTAGCTGACAGACTCATATCCTGGTCCGTAATTATAACTTTAAATTGTTATGTTGTCTAGAGCGTCCTCTGGTTTCTAATTCTTTCCCCTACTTCTATGAGTGCCAAACAATATGTGCATATTTATTTATGAGCTGTCATAGTGGCCTCAAACGGTTCCCAAATTGATATTTATGTGTAGAGCATTTAATGTGAGATCTACATAAAATATGTCAGGGATCCTGGTTTCTTAATAGCTACAAGTAAAAATGAACTACAGGAAATGATAGATTACAGTGGTTGTAGAAAGTGAAAAAATGGGCCTTCGCTTGAATAATAGCAAGACAGAAGTCATGGTGATATCAAAGAAACAGATTGTGCCTAAATATGCAATTAAAGTAAATAAAGCTATTTTAGAGCAAGTGCAGAAATTTAGATATCTAGGCACATGGGCAACATCAGATGGAAGTTGCATTATTGAGATAAGTAACAGAATAGTACACACAAAAATTACATTCTATCAAATGAGGAAAATTTTGTGCAAGTGGCGGGACGCCTCTGGCAGCATCAGAATCCCACAAGTTTGAAAGGAATTATAGTGTCCACAAGAAAAGGATGAAAGCGCAAGCAGAAAGGAAATATTGAAAAATACATTTTATTGTGCTATAATTCTAGTCTGAGGAAACTTTCATGTCCAGATCAAACAAAAGGCCCAGACAAACTGGTGTCAGGCGGCTTTTCTATCAAAGGTTGCAAACTAGCATTGTTTTAGTAGTAGATAGGGAACGAAAAGGTGCTTCCGTCCCACTTCATAAAATTCACCCGGTTAACACGTCTTGTTAAAAGTCCAGATGATCTTCAGACGACAATTGAATGCGGCCTGACACCTACCTAAAGTCCAGACTTTGTGGAGCCGGGACAACGTCTGTAGTTACCACACCAGCGTTCCGAATAGGGACAGATACCTAGCACCTTACGTTGACCCAGACTTAACATGTGAAAGAGGAACGGCAGATTTGTATATAAGATGGTCAGCCAGATCCGTCTGAACTAACACACAGCGGTTAAAATAGATAACCTGTCTACCACCCTCGAAACACTGGGAAAGTGAGGGTGTAACCTTTCATGACGTAGCGTCTGGACAGCGAAAACGAAGCATTGTTTCAGACACCACGGTCTATAGTGAAAGGAGAAAAGTAGTTAAAGGAATACTGGACTTAATACGTCCATGAATCTCGTCAAACGGGAAAAAGAGGAGGCGTTAACAGAAACTGGACATAGTAATTGTCCCCCGTGAGAAGGGTGGAATTGAAATCCAGTCATGGGATAACAGACTATATAATAATGAGCATTGCTAACAAGAATTCAGACGCAAACTCACGCATAGCGAAATGATACCTACTGGAGAAATATTCTAATTCTGTTCTGTTCGACTTCTGTATGAAATCTTGTGATGGAATTTCCGGAGCTATAATCTCAGGTAATACAAACATTATTTGATCCGTTTGTCTGCTATCTGAAAGCTGGGTGTTTACGTTTCTGTTTCACATTTTTCTCTCCCAAACTTCAAGCTTGTGGATTTTCGGTTTTACTCATTGTTCCAGTTCTAGCCTTTAGTATTCCACTGTGAACCTTGTATTCTTCTTTCATTCGCTAATTGGTTGTCTGATTTGTTGTACATGATAATTTGGAGAAATCCAACATTATTCAAACAACATGAGTGTGTAGCTATTCATGTACTGGAGATATATTTAGATTCATCCTGTATGAGGTCAACACAGTGGAGAAATTCCCGAGAGCAAACAGTCTGATTATTTGGACCAACACTTTGAATGCCTACCAAGATTGTTGTGAAACCACTTTGTGGGAGAAATGTCACCAGTTTACCTTGTCTGCATGATGTCTGCATGAGGACAGACAAGACATAGGACACGTTTTTCCATACAGGTTCAGGGAAGGCCTTTTAATGTTCGACAGGATTGTGCGACAAGCCCTTCAGACAAGACAGAATGAATTAAATTGAAAGGGAGAGAGTAAGTGAGGTGAACTTATATGGGAAACTTTCTATTACATAGATGGATGTGAATGTGTATGTTTTAAGCTATAGCTGTTCTAAATGGTTTCATGAATATATACATATATATTTATTTAGAACTGATATATGTTTATGTAACATGAATGTATATTATGATATGAATGTTTGGTTGTCTGAATGTATTCACATATGTGTTTTGAGATGTATAGACGTAGATACTACCCATCTCCGCTCGTTTCATTCCAATTCTCTTAGAAGCGATGGACAGTCAACGACTCATATCAGGGAGTGACTGAGCCTAGTGAAGGGACCAATTTGGACTGCTTCAATCTTCAGTCTCATCGGGAGAAGCATGATCTATGTGCCCTCTTAACCAGATGAGTTATGTATACCATATTATAATCAACACAAGCATAATGTTATCATAAATAATAGCAATAATAAACACAGTTGTTGTATTTTAAAATCAGTTTGTCATTATAAATTATAAATGTCGATAAATGTTTGTGTAGCATAATCGAGTGCAGACATTTATAGAACATTTAGTGGGGGTTTGAAAACACAGTCCAGGAGAAGATAGATTTAAGTAACGAGCATATCCTGCATATCTTAATTCCTCTTTTCTCACTCCTGGTGTTACCAAGTACAGCTAAATCTATTTTATTTTCAACGAGCCACTTCTTGGCATTTTTCTTGAGTATCTTGGGACGGTGTCTGCAATCAGCATAACAGACATTTGTTCCGCACTTTCTCTCTGGGATCTGAGGTGGTAATTAGTCCCTTCTGACAGAGTTAAGTGATCTCAAACTACACCCAGAACTATAAACACCAGTAGGAGAAAATAATGTTGGCCCAACCGAAGCTACTTTAGCCACTTTGATGACAGTGCAAACAGTCCTTGTCCTTGAACGTTAGAAAAAGTGTCCTTGCATGTTACATAGAAACAATTTTACCAAACAGCTGCTAGTCCTGGACAGTTAGTAAACAAGCAACAAAAATCCCTGGAAGCCTCGGAGATGTGGTTTTATATAAGAATGGTGAAAATTAATTTAACAGCTCAACATGAACAATCTGGATATTTTGAAGGAAGCTAAGTCACAAAGGCAAATTATCACATACACCAGAAAGTTTTGGCCACATTATGAGAAAGCAAAAACTGGAACATTTTGTGACAACCGTTAAGGTTTGTTGAAGGAGAGATAGAGGAAGACAGTGTGAGAAAATTCTTGACTGTCTTGTGACTTTGCACGGAAGGGAGTCAACACACGAATTGATCCATGTCGTCGGAGATCGCAAGTTGTGGAGGGGCATAATCGCCCACGCCAAACGTCAAGGCACTGGATGCTGATGATAAAAGACTTCTGTAAACAGGATGTTTCTGAACTGTAAATAGTTTATAATTCAAAAGACAAGAAAGCAGATTTTATCTCCACATCTTAAACAGGTTATTTCCCAGTAGCTGTATTACATATAGGGTTTTTATAGACACCGTTTTCTTCTACGCGGACACTCTCAGAAACCTGACAGTGTAAACAGTGGGACGTATATACTGTTTTTTTTCCGCGTTTCCATCCTGTTTAGGGATATTGCGGTCAACACCAGCATCTTTCAGCTGTATGTTGATTCATAGGCCAAGATTACACTCATCAGCACGCCACGACTTTCCTAGCGACCTGCTCCATACTCTCATAAGCGACTCGAACCGGTATATACTTATACACATATTTAATTCAACCAAAGTGGATAGTGTGGATCAGTTGGGCAAATTAATATAAGCACAGTTAATTCAGCATGGGATGCTATGAAAAAGCAAGCCCATGTCAATATTAGTATGTTACATTTTAGGATTTCAAAACCACAAGGTGAGGCAGTAAATGAGGTAAAGTGTACAGCTCCCTTGTTGGGTGGTTTGTAAATGCTCGGGAAGACTGAGGTTTACCTCTAAAGCCCGGTGTAATTATTACACGCTCTACTATTTGTGGAGAACCGCTGTTGCGAAGTAATAAATCGTCTTACTGATGGTCAGTTGTAAGACGTGTCGCAGGCGTGTAAGACGTATAAGGCGTGTCAAATTGTTCGTGTCTTTTCTGTGACTAGTTGACTAATATTTTTTGTTGCAAGAGCTTAAACATGTATTCCATTGTTTACCTTCAGGTACATACAGTCAGCGCTCGTAAGTTTGTGTGTGGTTGAGTCTTGTAATTTGTTTCCTTATGTTATAAATTCAATGTATTTGAGTATTTGGTTACTTTAATACAGCAGATGGAAGATGTATTGGCAGTATCCGCCAGCCGAGTCAGTACTGCATTGATTATATAGGGTGTATGTTTAATGACTGTGAGGTTTTCAAAAATATTGCCGTTCCAAATGTTGTATTCACCTTCTGTGGAGTTCATGCAACATAAAAGGTAAATACAAAACTAGGACCTACAATATAGTCAATAACCCCACAGTCATGAAAAATACACCAATCAGCCCTGACCATGCATCCTCCCGTGAGTGTTGGTGCAATATTTGCCAGCTGGTCTGTGCGTTCATTACTTGGCACGAGTCAACTGGGATCCATGCAGAGGGTCTATGGCACATCAAAAGCCAATAGATTAAGTTAACATTTTCAAGAACATGCAATTTCCCTATCGCAACATACGGATGTGTGTCATGGACAATTTTGCAATCATTAAATAAGAATATTCGGGCTATTTAATTGAAATTTGACAGAAGAGTTCTTGAAGCATAGTGGTCAAAGAAAAGAGGAAAACAAAAAGACTAGCCACCCAGTCCTCCGTGTACTCAGATCTTTAAAATTATGACGGTCCTAACACTTCGCTTACTCAAACAGTTTGTCTCTAAGAGACATTGTAAATATACACTATTGCATGCTATGATTTATGCGTTATTAGTTGACAATCGGTGTATTTATGTTTTGATTTTGTTTATTTTCTCCAATCCCAGAGAAAACATTGGGGATGACCTGCAGCTCCAACCAAGAATGTATATCAAATCTGTACTGTATATCAGGAACCTGTGATTGTGTTGGTGACTCCAATTACGACAGTTCATTGCATTCCTGCTTTCTGAGTAAGACGTCTATTATAATTATTTAATATTTTTCTTCTAAATAGGGTCCTTCTAAATGTCTTTAAGAGCTTTGGACATATGGTCCTAGGCACACATTTGTACAGACCACTAGACACTCTGTGGATACTGCGATTAGTATCACATCGGTCACCTTTACTTCCTAAATCGTGTTCTGGTATCTATTTTAAGTTAGGAACGGAGGTCAAATTTTTCTCACTCTGCGTATTCAAACCCGCAACACGCTAACTTCTAGCTGATAAGATACCTCAGTTCTTCTTCTGCATCATCTCCTAGAGTGCTGGGCCCACCCAGCTCGTTCCAAACCATCCTATCCATTGCTGTTAATGAAGGCCTCACTTAATGAATATTTGTAGTTTATTAGTAATTATTTTAGTAGTTCGCCATATTTCTTATCCATGCAAGCTCAATCTACATCGTGCTGCCATTTGTCACCTTACCCTGGTTGAGTGGGCTGCATAGGTACTACCACTTTGCACATGAGTGTCCTTTCGCTTTGTAAAGTTGCCTGTTAATGGACTGATGTCTTTCCATTCTATGATGCAAGAATTTTTAATCATGTCTCTTAACCACACATTCTCTGTTCTTTATAAAAATATGTTATGTCACATTGTATACAGCTTCTCTCTTCTCAAGTCACTGTCGAACTGTATGATTTGTTTCCTTCACGTGACTGTTAGACTGCGGTGCTCGCTTGTTTTTCTGCAGCACATCTGACAGCCTAGTCTCTTTAACTGATTGCTCGTTATCATTTGGTGATACGTAACATTGGATCACATTAATGTTTATTTTGTTTTATGTTTATAGTTCTAAATGTTTCTGTTAATGTTCTAGCAATCATTATTTCCCACTTTAATGTTCCATTGTCTCGCTGGATAAAATTATCATCATTCCTTTCCCATCGGGAGGAGGAAGACGACATTTTTGTTTTTATGGCACTGTTTTACATGTGCTTAAATGTTGTGTGCCTGTTCTCTTCCATCTTATTATCGCACAATCCCAAATTGCTAATCTTATAATAGGTATAATATAAATGTGCAGTCAAGCTGAAAAACATCTGATGGCTGTGGAAATGTGGTTTCTGAAGAAAATGTAAAGAATACAATGGACAGACAGAAAAACCAATGAACACGTCATTCAAGAAACAAATGAAGATCGTAAACTAATTTGAATCATTAGACGTAGACAGTCAAGACATCTTTGAGCTTGTTATGAGAAGAAATAACTTGGGGAACTTGGTGACAACTGGCAAGATCGAAGGGAAGAGACCAAGGGGAAGACCGAGAAGTAAATACCTGGATGCCTTGGCCACGTGGCATGGTCTAGACAGAAACACAGAGCTGATCCACGACTCTTTTGATCGAGTGAGATGGCAAAACATGACCGCCCACGTTTATCGGCATGACACATGATGTATAGATGGATGAATAATAGTTCATTTCTTCTACCATCTTCGCTGTATTTCGTATTTCATGCCTAATTTTAACATTCAAAGGGTCAATCCTGGAGATTTTCAACGGAAAAAGAAATGTTATCAATCCCTCCCCCGGGAATACCTAAAACGTTCTATGCAATGCGTCATATCTCTTTTAGAAGAGCATCCTTTCCGATTTGTGGGCTAAGTATTTTTTTCTCTCTATGTGATTAAATCAAGGTTTATTAAACTTTGTGCCAGCATTTATATATGTAATAGGATAGCCTGGCCTAAGCACAACCCTTCCTGACGTCCTACGATATACTGGTAGGATTGAGTGAAGTTACTATTATTTGCTTCCATTTACGATCCTGTTAACACACAGATGGAGCTTCATTAGTATCTTCTTATGAAAACACATGGTTGGTTACAGTATTACTATTCTTTCTCAACCAAAAGAACCAACAACGAGGAGTATAAAAATAGCAACAACTGAATATTTTGGTTCCGTAATCAACAACAATGGACAATGTTCGGAAGTAGACAGGCACAGACTGGTCATATCAATGCAAAGGTTTCAAGAATATAAGCCACAACATCAGACAACAAATGGAAGTTAACTGTTTCAGAACATGCATCTTTCATGTGCCAACAGACGGATCTTCCGCAATTTTAACGACAACATTCGGGCTATTTAACTTAATTGTCACTGAAAAGTTCTTGGGGTATCGAGGTCAAAGAAGAAGAAGGAAATAAAAGACTAGCACTCATCCATCCGTGCACTCATATCCTTAGAAATGATGTGATTTTAATACTTCGTTTCGTCAACAGTTTGTCTCTAAGTTACATTGTAGAAACATGAGTAGTTATAAATGTCGTATACGGTTATAATACGGGGCTCTAAGCCTGAAACATCGATAGGATTTCCCTTACATAAGCTTAGTAATGCTAACTCGATGACGTCACAAAATGAATCCGTCAAAATTAACAATTAAGGCCGGCGGGGGGGGGGGGGGGGGGGAGGAGGGAGTAGACCTATTGTATGAGCAATAGCTTTTTTTCTGTGGTGCGTTTAAAATTGTATTTTGAAAGTGACCGTTAACGATTCCACCGCTCTTAATTTTTCATTGGGTAGAGAGGGTTATATTATTGCCTTCTTTGGGCGTTATTTATATGGGGGGGAAATGTTTTAGTGTCCTACGCCTCAGCGTTGTAAAAATGATTATTGTATGAATAACAGAGTCAGACTCTTGCCACAAACATATAGACGAAAAGACACAACAAACATGAAAGTGAAAACAATAACGACAAATAAAAGGAAACGACAATACATCAGCGTTGTAGATGGATTTAATCTAATGTACTTAATCACGTGAAGTACAGCTCATATAGATGCTATATCTAGACCAACAAGCAGCGGTTAGAATAGATGGTGAGACATTAAATTGGTTTAACATCAAGCAAGGAGTCGATCAAGGTTGTGTACCGTACTCTTATTTATTTAGTCTGTACGCCAAAAATATAATGAATAATGTCAGAGATGCGATAACCAAAAAACAATATGATACCCTATATACCGGTGGTCATGAAATACCAGAGATTAAATGTGCTGATGATACAGTATTTCTACCGACATCACAGAATAGTATAGAAAATCTTATAACCACAACCCAAAAGAATAGTGAAAATTACAACTTATATCTTAACATAACAAAAACAAAGATAATGCATGTAAAACTGATATGAAGAAAGAAATATATGTCAATGAGGAAAAATTGAAGGCGGTGTAAATTTGGAATATATATTAATTAATTAATTAATTAATTAATTATTGATTGGTTGATTTATTGATTCATTGATTGATTAATACACAAGGATGAATAGGTTTTGGTAGGGTAGTGTAGATGTCTGTTTCTTTGTTTGTGTCTGAGTGGCTGTGTCCTTTTCACTCGACACCACGTCACCAAAATATATTCATCCTTTAATATTAATTACATATGATGCTATTGTTTATACATTAATCATGCCTACAACGCTTAGGTGTGGGGCAGTAAAACATGATTTTTCAAATAAACCACCCCCAAAGAAAGCAATAATACCTCCCTCTCTACCCACACAGAAAAAAGGGGTGGAATGGATAACGGCCATTTTTCAAACTACAACCAACCCGCACCACATAAAAAAATCGATTGATCATAATCCCCCCCCCCCCCCCCTTTAATTATTGATGTTGGTGGATCCATTTTGTGGCTTCATCATGTTTGCATTACTAAGCTTATAAAAGGACAATCCTGTCCATTCTTCTGGCTCAGAGTCTGAAATTATAAACGTAAATCACATATATAACTACCAATATGTTATTGCATGCTATGATGTATGTGTTACCATTTGACAATCGGTGTATTTATATTTTGATTTTGTTTATTTTCTCCAATCCCAGAGAAAACATTGGGGATGACCTGCAGCTCCAACCAAGAATGTATATCAAATCTGTACTGTGTATCAGGCACCTGTGATTGTGTTGGTGACTCTTATTACAACAGTTCATTTCATTCCTGCTTTCTGGGTAAGACGTCTATTATAATTATTTAATATTTTTCTTCTAAATAGAGTACTTCTACATGTCTGTAGGAGCTTTGGACATATGGCCCTAGACACACATTTGTACAGACCACTAGACACTCTGTGGATACTGCGATTAGTATCACATCGGTCACCTTTACTTCCTAAATCGTGTTCTGGTATCTATTTTAAGTTAAGAACGGAGGTCAAATTTTTCTCACTCTGCGTATTCAAACCTGCAGCACGCTAGCTTTCAGTCGCTAAGATACCTCAGTTCTTCTTTTCCATTGTCTCCTGTAGTGCTGGCCTCAACCAGCTCAT
This sequence comes from Cepaea nemoralis, assembly GCA_014155875.1. Classification (NCBI taxonomy): domain Eukaryota; kingdom Metazoa; phylum Mollusca; class Gastropoda; order Stylommatophora; family Helicidae; genus Cepaea; species Cepaea nemoralis. The sequence goes on along the minus strand of JACEFZ010011339.1, from coordinate 25,335 downwards.
GCAAGCCATCCTATCCATTGCTGTTAATGAAGGCCTCACTTAATGAATATTTGTAGTTTATTAGTAATTATTTTAGTAGTTCGCCATATTTCTTATCCATGCAAGCTCAATCTACATCGTGCTGCCATTTGTCACCTTACCCTGGTTGAGTGGGCTGCATAGGTTCTACCACTTTGCACATGAGTGTCCTTTCGCTTTGTAAAGTTGCCTGTTAATGGACTGATGTCCTTCCACTCTATGATGCAAGAATTTTTAATCATGTCTCTTAACCACACATTCTCTGTTCTTTATAAAATATGTTATGTCACATTGTATACAGCTTCTCTCTTCTCAAGTCACTGTCGAACTGTATGATTTTTTTTCCTTCACGTGACTGTTAGACTGCGGTGCTCGCTTGTTTTTCTGCAGCACACCTGACAGCCTAGTCTCTTTAACTGATTGCTCGTTATCATTTGGTGGTACGTAACATTTGATCACATTAATGTTTTTTTTTCTTTTATAGTTCTAAATGGTTCTGTTTATTGTTCTAGCAATCCCTGTTTCCAGTTTAATGTTCCATTGTCTAGCTGGATAGTATTAGGACCATTCCTTCCCCATCAAGAGGAGGGAGAAGAAATTTTTGTATTTATGGCACTGTTGTACATGTGCTTAGATGTTGTGTGCCTGTTCTCTTCCATCTTATTATCGCACAATCCCAAATTGCTAATCTTATAATTGTTATAATGTAAATGAGCAGTCAAGCTGAAAAACATCTGATGGTTGTGGAAATGTGGTTTCTGAGGAAAATGCAAAGAATACCATGGACAGACAGAAAAACCAATGAACGAGTCCTTCAAGAAACAAATGAAGATCGCAAACTGTCAAACAATCTCTTGGCATGTTATGGGAAGAAGTAACTTGGGGAACTTGGTTGACAACTGGCAAGATCGAAAGGAAGAAACCAAGGGGAAGACTGAGAAATAAATACCTGGATGGTTTGGTCACGTGCCATGGTCTAGACAGAAACACGGAGCTGATCCACGACCCTCATGAGTCATGATCACGTGAGATGGCAAAACATGGCCGCCCACGCTTATCGGCATGGCACATGATTGAATGTGCTATAGAAGTAAACAAGGATATACATCTTTGCTTTATTGACTACACAAAGGCTTTTGATAGAGTTAGACATGTCAACATGGTGGATATGCTTGCAGATCTACAAATTGATGGGAAAGACATTAGACTTATAAAAAAACATATATTGGAAACAACAATCTGCCACAAGGACTGATAATGAATTAGGACAATATCAGCCTATTAAGAGAGGTGTTAGGCAGGGATGAGCAATGTCTCCAGAACTTTTTTCCCTATACAGTGAAAATATTTTCAGAAATGTAGAAGATATAAATGGAGTCAGCATTGGAGGACGAAACATCAATACCATTAGATATGCAGATGATACAGTATTGATTGCAGACAATGTGGAGGTTTTGCAACAATTAGTGGATGCGGTTGTTGTGCACAGTGAGCAACTGGGGTTAGAATTCAATTGTAAAAAGACACAGGTTATGGCCGTCACTAGGAAGAACGAAGTACCACAATGTAATATACAAGTAAATGGGAATATTCTTCAACAAGTGAATCGGTACAATTATCTCGGAACAGTCATACTATCTGATTGGAGATGCCTTGAAGAAATTAGAACAAGAATCGCCATGTCGAAAGTAGCCTTTAGCGAATGGAAAAACATTCTGACCAATAAAAAGATGTCAATTGAAACGAGAAAAAGAGTGTTGAGGGGATACATAGAGCCTGTTCTTTTATATGGATGTGAAACTTGGACAATGTGCAGTCAAGCTGAAAAATATCTGATTGCGCAGAAATATGGTTTCTGAGAAAAATCCAGAGAATACCATGGACAGATAGAAAAACCGATGACCAAGTACTACAGGAGACAAATGAAAATCGTAAATTGATTAGAGAAATTAGACGTAGACAGTGAAAATGTTTTGAACATGTTATGGGAAGAAATGGATTGGAGAACTCAGTGACAACTGGCAAGATCGAAGGGAACAGACCAAAACGAAGACCGAGAGAAAAATACCTGGATGGCTTGGCCACATGGCATGGACGAGACAGGAACACTGAGCTGATCCACGACTCTGGTGATCGAGTGAAATGGCGAGTCATAACCGCCCACGCTTTCCGGCATGGCATATAATGGATAGATGAATGGATAATAGTTCATTTCTTCTACCATCTGCGCTGTATTTCGTATCTCATAGCCTAATTTTAACATTCAAAGTTTCAATCCTGGAGATTTTCAAAGTAAAAAAAACAAATTTTATTAGTCCCAACGGCGGAATACCTAAGGCGTTCTCCGCAATGCAACATATCTCTTTTAATAGTTTCATTTCCGACTTGTGGGCTAAGTATATTTTTTTCTCTCTATGTGATTAATTCAAGGCTGGTTAAACTTTGTGGCTGAATTTTTCTACGTGATAGGATAGCCTGCTCTAAGCACAACCCTTCTGTTAACACACAGATGGAGCTTCATTAGTATCTTCTTATGAAAACACATGGTTGGTTACAGTATTACTATTCTTTCTCAACCAAAACAACCAACAATGAGGAGTATAAAAATAGCAACAACTGAATATTTTGGTTCCGTAATCAACAACGATGGACAATGTTCGGAAGTAGACAGGAACAGACTGGTCATATCAATGCAAAGGTTTCAAGAATATAAGCCATAACATCAGCCAACAAATGGAAGTTAACTGTTTCAGAACATGCATCTTTCATGTGCCAACAGACGGATCTTTCGCAATTTTAACGAGAACACTAGGGCTATTTAACTTAATTGTTACTGAAGATTTCTTGGGGTATCGAGGTCAATGAAGAAGAAGGAAATAAAAGACTAGCCACCCATTCATCCGTGCACTCATATCTCTAGAAATGGTGTGGTTTTAACACTTCCTCTCGTCAACAGTTTGTCTCTAAGGGATATTGTAAAACTTTGAGTAGTTATATATGTCGTATACGGTTATAATACGGCGCACTAAGCCTGAAACATCGATAGGATTTCCCTTATATAAGCTTAGTAATGCTAAATCGATGACGTCACAAACTGAATACGTCAAAATTAATAATTAAGGCTGGCTTGGGGGGGGGGGGGGGGGGGGGGGGGAGGCTAGTGTAAGAGCAATCACATATTTCTTCGGTGCGTTCTAGATTGTATTTTAAAAAGTGACCGTTAACGATACCACCGCTCTTACATTTTTAATTGGGTAGATAGGGTTATATTATTGCTTTCTTTATTTATTTTTTTGTTGCGTATCCCTTACGGAACGTTGCAGTCAACACCAGCATTTTTCAGCTGCTGTTGATGTACTAGGCAAGTGTTACGGTCAGTAGTTTGGCATTGTTTCTGATCGACCGGCTCCATTACCAGCAAGCTATAACACAACGCGACACGGTCTGCTGCTGCTTTCTTTGGGCGTGATTTATATGAGAGAAAAAAATGTTTTAGTGTCCTACGCCTCAGTGTTGTAAAAATGATTATTGTATGAATAACAGAATCATACTCTTGCCACAAGCATATAGACGAAAAGACACAACAAACATGAAAGTGAAAACAATAACGACAAATAAAAAGAAACGACAATACATCAGCGTTATAGATGGATTTAATCTAATGTACTTAATCACATGAAGTACAGCTCATAAAGATGCTATATCTAGACCAACAAGCAGTGGATAGAATAGATGGTGAGACATCAAATTGGTTTAACATCAAGCAAGGAGTCGATGAAGGTTGTGTGCCGTACTCTTATTTATTTAGTCTGTACGCTAAAAATATAATGAATAATGTCAGAAATGATATAACCAAAGAGCAATATGATGCCCTATATACCGGTGGTCGTGAAATACCAGAGATTCAATGTGCTGATGATACAGTATTTCTACCGACATCACAGAATGGTATACAATATCTAAAAACCTCAACCCAAAAGAATAGTGAACATTACAACTTATATCGTAACATAGCAACAACAAAGATAATGCATGTAAAACTAATATGTAGAAAGAAATATATGTTAATGAGGAAAAATTGAAGGCGGTGGTAAATTTCGAATATATATTTTTTTTTTCATTAATTACCAACATTTGTGACACCATGAAAGGAATTAAAATACGAGTATCTATTGCTCTTCAGAAACTAAAACAACTGATTAAATTGTGGTGTGAGATAGATAGAACTACAATAATTAGATTTTAAAAGCATGCCACTTTCCTCCTACAACATACGCTTGTAAAGCCTGGACACTTACTAAACAAGCTGAACAGCACATAAATACCTTTGAATATAAATGTTATAGACGGGTTCTAAGAATATCTTGGATAAAAAAAAAAAAAATATGCAACCATATGACAAGAACTGAATATTGAAGAGGATTGGCTACTAAAGACGATAAAACTAAGAAAATTGAAATATGTTAGTCACTTGAAACGTCATGAGAACAATAATGGAGGTGTATATGCCCGGGAAAAGAGGAAGAGGAAGGCCAAAGAGAAAATGAGTGCACGATGTGGCAGATGATCTACAGATGGGTGTAACGGACGCGGGACATCTTGCTTATGATCGAGATGTTTTCCGGATGGTTGTTATGGAGCGAAGTTCTGCAAGGGACATACTACTAATGAATTAATTAATTAATTAATTAATTAATTAATTAATATGAAAGGATAAATAGGTTTTGGTCGGGTAGTGTGGATGTCTGTTTCTTTGCTTGTGTCTGAGTCGCTATGTCCTTTTCTCTCGACACAACGCCACCAAAATATATTCATCTTCTAATATTAATTACATATGATGCTATTGTTTATACATAAATCATGCCTACAACGCTTAGGTGTAGGACACTAAAACATGTTTTTCAAATAAACCACCCCCAAAGAAAGCAATAATACCTCCCTCTCTACCCACACAGAAAAAGAAGGGGTGGAATGGATAACGACCATTTTTCGACCTACAACCTACCCGCACCACATTTTAAATAATCCATTGTTCATACAATTCCTCCCCCCCCCCCCTCCCTCCCTTTAATTATTGATGTTGGTGGATCCATTATGTGGCTTCATCGTGCCAGCATTACTAAGCTTATAAAAGGACAATCCTATCCATTCTTCTGGCTCAGAGTCTGAAATTATAAACGTAAATGGCATATATAACTACTAATATGTTATTGCATGCTATGATGCATGTGTTACCATTTGATGATCAGTGTATTCATATTTTTATTTTGATTATTTTCTCCTAATCCCAGGGAAAACAATGGGGATGACCTGCAACTCCAACCAAGAATGTACATCTAATTTGTACTGTAAATCAGGCACGTGTGAATGTGTTGATGACTTATACTACAACAGCTCGTCGCGTTCCTGCTTTCAGAGTAAGATGTCAATTACAATTATTTAATTAAATTGTTCTTCTAAATAGGACCTTCTACACGCCTTTAGGAGAATGCGGAAATATGGTGCTAGAGCCATATCTGTACAGACCAGTAGACACTCAGGTGATAATGAGATCAGTATCAGACCGGCCGCCTTCACTTTCCGAGACATCTCCTGGTACCCATTTCTAGTTTCTAGCCACTACGATATACACTGTTCTTCTTCTTCTGCAGGTCTCAATCAGCTCGTGCAGAGCCTTCCATTGCTGTGTGATGCAGCTCTTTCCATGTCGTTCCAATATTAATCATTTCTGTCACTAATTATCTGCTTCTTCTGTCTTAGCCCTTCCCACTGCCCTCTGTTGCTCTGTGGTTTCCAGAAATATGATTTTTTTTTTCCCCGTTAAACTATTAACATGTTTTCACTGTTCAACACCAGCGTCTTTTCTTCATCCATTGACTCACCAGGATTTGTTTAATACTCCCCACAATCTCCACAGTGGTGATTATGTCACCCCATGCTAGTCCTTCTATTTTGAGCAGGCATCAGTTAATGAATATTGTTAGTTTATTAGTAATTATCTTAGTGGTTTGCATGTTCCTGGTCAACACAAGCTCAATCCGCCCCATGATGTCATGTTGTACGTCACCCTGACTGAATGGACTAGACCAGGGGTGGCCAACCTTTTCAGCTGGCGGGCCACATTTCACAAATATTTCCTGCCTGGCCACTCACCTTTTTATTTATTTTTTTGTTAATAAAAGTAAATAAGCAAGCGTGCTACAGCTTCGAGCACATCGTCGCTTCCCAATAGGTGAAATGGTGTTCAAACGCTTGCCTGGTGTAATGTAAAATACACACACACACACACACACACACACACACACACACACACACACACACACACACACACACACACACACACACACACACACACACAAGAAGTTGGTATATTTATTTATTTATTTATTTTAAAGACAATAAAACATAACTGAGAATCAAACATATTTATTAGACAATTTAAAAATATTTAAAAGTGAGACATCTGACTCTGTTTTGCAGTACAAAGTGCATCAAAATTGATCTCGACTGATGTTGCCGCTATACGCAGTTTTCCAAATGAACATCAGTAATTCGTGTTCTCACTTGTGATTTGATGTGCTTCATGAGACTAAAAAGCTGTTCACACGCATGAGTCTTATCAAATAGCGAAACCACCGACAGGGCATCTTTGTAAAACGCAGGATATTTATCAAATACGTATTATAGAACTCTTCCAAACCAACTTGATGGAATTTCTCCTTTAACTGTGTATCACAACACATTTCACAATGTTCCATTTGTAATCTTCCTGGTAATAAATTCCAGTCTACCGCGAATGGCGTTGCACGCGCACAAAAAAGCACATGATGTTTTATTTTTATAATTCTGAAATCGGTTTTCAAATTCGAGGTTTAAGTCAGATAGCAAAGAAGCGTATTTATCCACCGCCTCCTGTGTGACGTCTGGTTGTAATGACAATGTAGGAAAGTGAGTAAAGTTTTTATTTGTCCTTAACTGTCGTTCCCAAAGACCAAGTTTCATTTAAAATGCAGAAATATGATCTTACATCTTATTAATTAAGTGATCGTTCCCTAGTAGACGAGTATTAACGTCATTTAGGTGGCTAGTTATATCGACCAGAAATGCAAAGTCGCAAACCCACTCTTTGTCTTAAAACTCTGGGATACTTTTTGACTTGCTTGCAAAGAATGGTTGTATTTGTTGCTGCAAATCAAACACTCTTTTCAACATTTTAGCACAGGTCAGCCATCTTACTTCTGCATACATTGTAACGTCATTGTAATCTGAGTATAAAGACTTTAGAAATTCTCTGAACTGACGGTGATTCAACTCGTTCGACTTAATAAAGATCACTATTTTGACGATAACTTTCATGACATGGTGCATTTTGAGGAACTTCGAACATACATTCTCCTGATGAATAATGCAATGCAAATTTACCATTGAAGTATTACCGAATTTGGAGGCCTCATTTTCAATCAATTTGACTAAACCTCCGTGTTTCCCAACCATTTCTGGAGCACCATTCGTTGTTAAGCACAATAAGTTAAGTTGTAACGAAAGGTGATTCAATGTCGATAGTAACTTCCTCTTACAAATTTCGTGACTTAGTCAGTGTCCTTAAGTGGATACAGTGCCGCTAATTCTTCTGTCTTTTTAAAATAGACATCAACACTCCTGATAAAAATTGCCAGTTGGGCAGTATCTGCCATATCTGTGCTTTCATCCAATGCTAGAGCATAAAATATAAACTCGGATGCTCGGCTTTTCAAATTATCTTCAATATGTTTTCTAATGTCGTCCACATGCCTAGTAATAGTCTGACGAGACAGACGTATTTTTGAGAAACCCTTCTTCTTTTCTTGATACAGAATTTCAACAACGCTCTCCAAACATTCCTTACCCATATCAGCATCTGAATATGGCTTCGATTTTATTTTGCTAGTATCATGGCTACTGCATAACTAGCTTTTACATAGCATGTTGACTCTGATCACGCTCTAGTAAATATCATTTGTTGTGCAGAATTGTTTTGTTTTTTTTTTAAAGTCATTTACTTGCAGAAATTTCCTTTTGTACTTATCAAACTTATTTGCACGTTTAGTCTCGTAGTGCCGTTTGATATTATACTCTTTAAAAACAGCAACCGATTCGTTGCATATTAAGCATATGGGCTTTGTTTTAACTTCCCCGAAAAAATAGTTTATAGTCCACCTGTCTTGAAAACTTCTTAATTCTTCTGTGATTCTTCTCTTCTTTGGTCCAACGTCTTTAATAGTTGATGCCATGGTAGGTCTTCGCTTTTAACTGGAAGAAAAAATAATAAAACACCACGGGTAATAAGAATTAATAATAATTAATTAATTTAAATTACATAAATATAACGTTTTAGAGCTTACTTATCTATATAATCGATATGGTAGACAGGATACTTAGTTAAAGTAGTTTGAACTCTTATTATAAATATAATAAATATGTATTTTAACATCGATCGCAAAATCTGTCCATACGCAGTGGCGGTAATAGAACGATACTATAGAATAGGACGGAACTTTGTCAAGCTAGACTGAAAGTAGTTATGATTATGAACCCGACAGCGTTGCGAGCTTCCCGACGACAACGAAGACACAGAATAGAGTTGAAGTCTCATATTAAATTTTATCAACATCTAGCGTAGGACACAAAACTAAGTAACCTTGAGTGTCAAATAGCGAGATATTTGAAATAGCTAAAATCTATTAATTTTCCCGACAATGCGGGATATTTAAAATAGCTAAAACCCAATGAATGTTTCCAAAAATGCGAGATATTTCAAATGACTCTTAGCTATAATTTAAAAATGTATGGTGCAACGACTCATGATGTAATGTTTTTTCGGTGATATGTACAAAAAATTTAACATTTATGTTCACATGACCTAGCTTCGTGGGCCGCAAAATGACTCCCGGCGGGCCAATTGTGGCCCGCGGGCCTCGTGTTGACCACCCCTGGACTAGACGGTACTCCACCATGTACAAGGGCATCCCTGGGCTCTATACTGTTGCCTGTTAGTGGACTGATGTACTTCTATTCTGTGATGCAGAGATGCTTTATCTTGTCTCTTACCAACGAATTCTCTGTTCTGTGGTGAAGGGGCTACGAATGCAATTCGTAATACCGCATAACGCTTTCGTAATGCGGCTGCGGACTATTTGGAAGCAGATTGCCTTGCATTAGTTTCCATACAATGGTTTATGTGCCGGTCGTTCTACTGAATGGCAGACTACTGAATTTAAATTGCCAAGAAATCACAACCAGCCAATACATGCTTGGATTGACTGCGACTCCTGTAAATGATATGCAACTAACTTTTTTAAAACTCGGTTCTTGATAAAATTCTTAACATCACATTGTATTCAAGCTTTTCTCTCCATGTCACAGTCGAACTGTATGACTTGTTTCCTGCGCATGTCTGTTAGGCTGCGGTTCTGGCTTGGTTTTCTGTAGCATACTTGCCAGTGTTGAATGCACAACACACTCGAGGAACAATCATATCAGACCATATAAACAATTCGGAACACATGTTCACTGAGGTTCACGAATACCTTCATGACTGAAGAAGAACCAACAACAAAAAAAATTAGAAAGAAGTGTTACACCTGGGATTTCAGAAAATGTTTCTGAATAAACTCAGGGGCAATTACTTCGTTCATAGAAAAAGACACAGCTTGTTAAAGAATGTGCTAGAGAGTAAGTGTGAAAGTGGAGAAACACATTAGAGGTATGTTGACAACATCCAGAGATAGACTGGAGGAAGCGTATATAACAGCACCACAAAGACACAGGACAACCGGTAATATACTCATTGCGGAGATGTCACTTGAATTATTGGTTGAATCACTGAGGTTACATCATGGCTTTCACAAAGGCCAACCCACAGCCACACATTAAACTAACAATCTATAATGATATTAACTCTTTAACAGCGAGACTGCTGTCTGTCTCTCCTCGGGTGGTTCAGCTATAGTCCATTTACTTTTGTCTGCCCCAATATAAAATTCCATATCTCAGTAACCAGCTGAGAGAAAATGATGAGATTTAGCACATAACCTTATCATGATGTCCACTGAAAAAAAAATTTGTTCTGGAGATTGTACAGCAGATTTCAAAGTTTGTTTATATGCGGTATATAATTTACGGGACAGAGATGAAGTGCGCAATATTATAAGTATTACGTCTTCACGAGGAAACATGAGCGTTCAATAGTAAATTTTCACGTTGTTCACGGGATTAGCCTTACGAAAAGAGCCTTGAGAAGTGAAACGGGGAGTGTTCAGTGGTGTCGCAGTATCTTCAGAGGTGTGTCATTAATGTGGGCCCTTACATATAAGGCTTCACGTTTAGAAAGTACAAGGGAGGTAGAAATATCATTTGCGAACAACCGCATTTAGGAGCCACGAGAAGCAGATACCTACGTGAAATAAGGGAAATGCGCAAATAAAATTATGACATAGTGTATTTGGATGAAACCTGGATCAATGCGCACCACACAAGTGAAAAGGAATGGCATTCAGTGGATGGAAAGATAACGCGATATGTGCCCAGTTGTAAAGGACAGCGTTTCGTCATAGCCCATACTGGTAGTACTCAAAATGGTTTACTACAGAATGCTGGACTCATGTTCGTATCAAAGCATACAGACAATAGGGATTATCATAATGAGATGAATGGCAATGTATTTAGCAATTGGTTAGAGAATACAGTGATTCTACCCTAGACAGACCGTCTTGTCTAATTATGGATAATGCATCATATCACACTGTAGTTGCCCAAGAAGACGAAATACCTACGGCATTGATGCATGACAAGGCAGACGTGGTTGCGGCCTTGTGGGAGCACGTATACACCTCGGAGACGCAAATGGATCACCATAGTCTGGCAAGAATGAGGCAGCGAGGAGTGACGAGGGGATCTGGCCGAGGCTCGACGCTCAGAGGAAAGGCGAGACGGACATATAATCAGGTTGCTACTGGAAATATTGTTGTTGGAACTCTTCGCTGGCTGCTGAGGATGGGGACGGAGCGCTTATGGGAATCACCCGAATGCTGTGATGTCGGTTTCTAAATCAATCAATCAATCAATTTATTCAAATTGTCTGACGTCAAGATACTAACTCAGACCGCGTTGTTAAAAATTGATAAATGTTGATGGAAAAAATGTGAGGACCATGTGTTGAAAGAAGAAGATGACTATTGGAGAAAGGATGGATGGAATTTTATGCAACCCATAGCAGTCATCAACCTATTGGAATCGTCCGACACCGATTAAGGTCTGGGCAGATCGCAGACATTAATCCACATGCACACCTACTGGGATATTTTGCTCCACATATTCAGAAGAATTGCAGGCCCTAAACATTACAGCATCGGCATAAACAATAAAACTTGTTAATGGCAACAGTTTGTATTCCACAGTGATGAATTTTCAATTCCGTAAGCCCTCAACGGTGACAAACAACTGACATTGAAAAAACAAAAAGCTCTAGACGCACTGAATACCAACCGAAGAGTAATATTGCTGTGGGAACTGACATATTGTGGCATAACAAGAAACGTGAGAAGAAACACGTTGTCAAATGAGGGGACAACACACGAACATACGAATCATTCTATAAACTTCAATGAAAAGAGGACCAATATCTTGACCGTTAAGAAGGAACCCCACTACAGAGACATTCACAGCTATAGTCGTCGTGCAAAACAGGTAATCATGTTCCGTCTCAGCAGAGTAGACATTGCACCCACTCCCATACGAATCTGGATACGCCTTGTGTTTTTCATCTGAACTGGCGGGGGCATTGGCACTACTGTAAAACAGGTTTGGTAGCGAGAAATCACTAGTTTTTCACCAGTACATCAAAGACATGTCGCCGCTTTCCATGATTTAAGTTGCTTTTGTACCTTTCAAAGACATATTCCTTGGGTGGGGGTAAATATAAGACGGCAGAAAAAATTTCATAACGATGCAACAGACAGTTTTCAAAATAATTGATCATGAATGAAGGCATTCTTTTCGAGACAGACTATATAGTAGTATGTCATGTGGTATTTACACCTCAAATATGGATCCAGATACATCTTATGACGTCATTTTTTTAATATATGAATGGTATGGATCCATATTGATGACATCACAAACCGGATCCATTTCGGACCACATTTTTGAAATTTTGGCGGGTATTTTCATGAGTCCGGTGTCACTTCCTGTGTCACTTCCGATTGACTTCCGGTGTCTCCCGGGTTCGGGCGTGGGTGCAGCGGCGGCGGCAGGCTGCGGCGGGCAGGGTTCGAGTCCCATAAAATACATGCCTCGAGTGGGTAGGTGATTATTATTAGTCATGGATCCGAGATGGAAACATCCTTTTACTGCTTTGATTGTGGGACCAACGGGGTGTGGAAAATCCGTCTTTGTGCAAATGTTTGTGGCGTATCTTTTATTTATTTTATTTTTTGTAACAGAAACACAAAACCCGCAGATTAAGCAAACTGGTTTACCACTACGGCTAGGCATAACATAAATTTCTCCGTCCAGTCTTCGCTGAATTCATGACAAGCAACATCTTCACATGCTTTGCTTTTTACCATTGTTTGACTTCAGATTTTCCACACTCATGTTTATATGCTCTAAAGGTAAATTTTTATTTGAAGAAAAAAAATATAATTTCAACACAATACTACCGATTCTGCTAAACAGATGTAACATACGACAGCGTGGCGCCTTGCGCACTCTGATTGGTCGACACGGCTGGGATATGGAAACTGCATAACGTTTCGTTGTGAACTGAACAGGTGCATTCGATAATATCTAAGCATATCAACCACGTGCAGAGTAAATTATCGCACGCTGACGGGGCGCTCCTGGTGCATTTTTTTTTAATTATTAAAATTTTACTGTATTAAACAACTGTGGTTTGTGAACCTATGATCTATAGCAATGTAGGGCTGGTATCGTATGACCAATGAGCCTCAGGGCGTGTAACAGGACTCTTTACTTTTACTTACTATAATGTGTTTGTTATTGGACGACAAACCGTGTATTTATATGTTGATTTTATTTATTTTCTCCTAAACCAGAGAAACCTCAATGGGCCAGCTGCAGTTCACCCACAGAATGTACATCCAATTTTACCTGTGCATCGGGCATATGTTATTGTGTTGGTGACTTTTATTACTACAGCTCACGTTCCTGCTTAGCGAGTAAGATTGCCCTTGTACATTTCCGTCGATATTCTTCTGTCCAATCTTAACCCTTTGAAAGGTGTCGTAAGTCTTCCTTACTTACTTTCGTGTTGTCCCTGGAGTGGGGGGAATCAACACTACATTTTTATTACCCCAATATTATTGTCCTAGAGAAACCACCAGACTCCGTCCACAAAACTCCGTCGGTCTGCAAACCCCTTTTTCTTACTCTCACTCACCCTTAGATCATGCCCCCTCTCACTCCTCCCCAACATAACATACTCCACAACTCTAGCTTTAACAAATAAATACAAAATAATTTATTAAGCAAAGAGTATAAGTGTGAGAAGTGTGTGTTAGTAATGTGTAGAATGTGTGTCGAATATTCTAGTGGGTGCAGACTTAGACCAGGTAGCTGAAGAGCCCAGCCCGATCATCCCAGAAAGGATCACACCACATCTTCATTCAGTCCACGAAGACCTCACCCAGGTATGTGTCCATCCTGCTAGATGTAGATTTCCACCGGTGGCTGTTTGATCGCTCAAAAGAACTAGTCACAGTCCGACCCTAAATCCTGTCTGGATCACACAGTTAATATATGTCTAATTTGTTCCTATACTTATAACACCCTTGTCTAGTGAGGACACGAACATACTGTTCTCTGAAATAAATGTACTTCCTGTCTCAAGTGTCTACTGTTCATAAGACCATTGTTATACTAACTTCCTAATAAGTTTATACTGATTTATTCCCATGTGATGGGGAATAACTGTATCTCTTTGGTTGTTCACCTGTCGTGTAAAACATACTGCCACTGGGCTGTTCCCAGGTGGTGTAAAAGAAATTCACTTTTTACTATTCTGCTCCCAAGTGATGTTTGAAACATTAATTTGACGATTGGTCTTCCTCCAAAATGGTGTGGAGAAAACAATTTCTTGTATTCTGTTAATGTGTGACGTTTGATAATCCCTCTTATACTTGTTTCCGTAAACCCTTTTTATCATGGGCTAAGTGCAAAAGATGTTGACCAACTGCCTGCACCAAGGTCTCCATTCTCAGTGACTTGAGTGACCTAAAGGAACCTGTCAACGAGAGAACAACACATTGGGTGATAGCAACTGTCCCTGACCTCCATTGGATTGGGGGGGGGGGGGGTGTCCGCCTCACTCAGATACATGACAGTGAACATTCTCTGTCATGGGCATAGGAGTTCTTCACTCCGGTCTGCAGTGGGTTAAGATCAGGACAGAGCAAAATGTAAAGTGTAGACCCCTAGCAGACATCACTAGAAGATCCCATCATTGTACATTCTCCCCATCCCCAATTTCCCCAATATCACCCCACTACACAATTCTCACTAGCAGAGCTAATTCTATTCATTACTCTAGCAAGTTTTACCGAGGCTACTGCTTATATTAACTAGGCTTAAATATACTCTCTACAATACCTTAAGCACAACTGCATCAATCCTGGATGACATCTATAACTTGCCATTAAGGCATATGTTATCTAATGTTACTTAAATCTAACACAATAGATGTTCTCCGAATTTCCTAACTGCAGCACACACACAAACACGTCAATCTTAGTCACAATCCTTGGCCACACTAATTTTATCCCAGTCTTGTTTATTCACAGCGCCAGGAGTGTTCCCGAGAAATCTTTGATGTTCCGCGGTTGTCGCTCAAGGGCCCTAACCTAGTTCAAAATCTTAATGCAGGAGTTAACTTCTCCTGTCCTGACAGCTTCAACAAGCCAGCGTGTTAAAACCACGTGTCCACAATTCCCCGACATATCTTCTGTCTATCCAAGACTTAATCAAATGTACGAGTGGTCTTTTCTTGGTTTGACACCCAAACAAGCCCGCGTTGCTGCATTGTCTCAACAACAAGCCGCCAATTCCTTTTGATGTCAGAAACTTCTCAAGGTCTCCCGACCGCTCCCAACAAGTTGTAGCTGCCAACATAGACTGTCTTTGATCTAACTGGTAAACAACTGCAGCTGTGCAGTCCGACTTTATTGTTTTTCTGTCCCGGTTAAAAAAACAAATGTAGCTTTGCACACAGGCCATAATTATGACCGTCTGTATTGTTATTATCAGGTTGATACACAGTGAAATCATGACATAGGCCCCCTCTTAAGAGAGTAGTCCATCTCACTCTTCTCCACTGTGAATTCAATCCAGATGATTCATTCCTCTTCTTCAGGAGCTGGGTGTCTTGATAAGAAGTCCACTCCAACATTTTCCTTCCCAGGAATATACTCAACTGTGAAATTGTAGGGTTGAAGTAACAACGACCACCGCATCAAACGGGCGTTGAGCTTCTGAGAAGTAGCCAGGAACATCAGGGGCTGATGATCTGACTGGACCCGAAACTTAACTCCATACAAATAGGGCTGGAATTTTTGCACGGCCCATACGAGAGACAAACATTCTCTCTCGACGGTCGAATAATTCCTCTCAGCCTGGAGTAGTTTCTTGCTTGCGTATGCCACAGGTTTCAAAACCGAAGCATCGTCTTTCCCTTCCTGTAACAACGCTGCCCCAATCCCAATCCCACTTGCATCCGTTCTCAACACAAATGGTTTGGAAAGGTCCGGGAGCTGTAATACAGGTTTACTGACCAAGGCCTCCTTTAACTGACTATAGGCAGTCTCACATTCTGGTGTCCAAATGATTTGGTCCGGGAATCCCTTTTTCAAGGTTTCCGTCAATGGAGCTCCCAGTTCAGTGAAATGTGGGATAAATTTCTGGTAGAATCCACACAACGAGAGAAAAGATCGCACGTCCTTCTTCGTTTTTGGCCTTGGGGCATTTCTGATTTTCTCTAGGTTCTTCTCTTCTGGGACAATGTGTCCTGGAGTGATGGTGTGACCTAGAAATTCCAGAGTCTGGTAACCAATCATGCACTTGGTTGGACGAGCGGTAAGCCCTGCTTCCTTGAGTCTATTAAACACTCTCTCCAAGGATTGCAAATGGTCATCCAAGCTGCCACTGGAAATCAGAATATCATCCATGAAGGAGATGATGGCCGGATCCTGTAAAGGATCTAGTAAAGTCCTCATCATACGTGTAAACACACTAGGTGCGTTGCTGAGACCAAAGGGCATGACCTTGAATTCGTAGTGTCCACTGGGTGTACTGAAGGCCAGCAGTGGTCGAATCTCCGGTTTGACTGGTATTTGATAGTACCCCCGACTCAGATCCACCTTTGAAAAGTACCGAGCCTTATGGAGCCTAGCGAATAACTGCGTTGGATTCGGCAAAGGTTCCACCTGAAATTGTGTATGACTGTTCAGAAGTCGGTAGTCTATACACAACCGGTGTTCTCCACTTGGTTTCCGTAACAAAACTACCCCCGCATTGTATGGGGATGTGGATGGTGCAATCACGTCATCCTCCAGCAGTTTTTGTATTTCCTCCTCCAGGGCCTTTTCTTTAGAGAAGGGCACTGGGTAAACCTTCTGGCGAACAGGCTCCCGTGTAGTCAACGTCATCTCGAACTCCACCAACCTCGTTCGTCCTGGTTTATCAGTCAGTATCTCCTTATGAGACCTGAGAACCTGGGTTATCTTCTCCCTCTCCTGGGAGGTCAGATCAGGGTTCACCTGCACATCCTTGTAGGTTTCCTGGTGTACCAGGGATATTCCCTGCCCTCGCTGGTTCCCACTTCTGTCTCCACTGCAACTGCCATTGCCATGAGGTGAGCTGCTTTTTCTCCGGGTCTCTCTTCGTATTTCCGCAAGAGATTGATATGGAAAATCTTCGACTTTCCCCGGATCCGGATCTGATAGTTGGTTCTGGATATTACCCTTTCCACGGGAAATGGTCCTTGCCAACCTATCTCCAGTTTGTTGTTTCCCGTTGGGAGTAGCAACAAAACTTTGTCTCCCACCTCTAGAGATCTGTCTTTAGACCTACGGTTGTAGTAAGCCGCATGTCTTTTCCTGGCCTTTTTCAAGTTTTGATTTGCCAGAGTCCATCCTTTGTGGAGTTTTTCTTTCAGTTCCTCGACGTATTGATAGGATGAGATTACTTCTTCTGACGTCCCCTCTTCAGTCCAACTCCTCAACATGGCTTCCAACGGTCCTTTGATTGGACGACCAAACAGCAACGTAGCGGGTGGTAGTCCTGTTGAGCCATGAGGAACTTCCCGATAGGCAAAGAGTGCTGCAGGGATATATTCATCCCACCTATCAGGTTTTTCCTGCGCTAGTTTCCTGAGCATTGTCATCAACGTGCCGTTGAAACGCTCTACTTGTCCATTGGCTTGAGGATGGTAAGGGCTGGTATGTATGTGGTTAGAGTGAAACACTCTAAATACCTCCTCCATGAGTTTTCCACAAAACTGGGACCCATTGTCCGTCAGAATTTGATCTGGGAAGCCTAATCTTGTAAAGGCCTCCATCAGTGCATCCGCCACTCGTTTCGAGTCAATCGTGGTCAACGGTATGGCTTCACCCCACATTGTACAGCAATCCACCATTGTGAGTATATACATGTTCCTCTTCCTAGTCCTAGGAAGTGGACCCACGATATCGATGGCTACCCTCTCGAAAGGAGAGTTCATGATGGGCATCTCACCCAGTACCACCGGTGCTGTCCAGTGTTTCGGTGCCACCCTCTGGCACTCAGGGCATGACTTCACATACCGACGCACATCCTCTGTCATTCCCGGCCAATAGTAGTGGCAGGAAATCCGCTGCATGGTGGCGGCAATACCCATATGTCCACTAAAGGAGATGGTATGCCCCATATGAAGAATCTGGGACCGGTGAGCTTTTGGGACGACCAACTGACCGTATAGGTTGTCTCCCCTTCCTGCTCTCCTGTAGAGTATCCTATTCTTCATGTAGTACTGCCCCCGTCCTGGTGGATCAGCACTTTTCTGCAGCTTTTTGTAGCAAGGACGTAAAGTATCATCCTCACTCTGGGCAGTTCGTAGCTCCCCCGGCATTGGGTTAGTCACAATTGCGTCTGCCTCTTCCGTTCTCGTCTGAGAGCGAGTCTGTATTGCTCCCATATGGATTGGCTCCCTGGGAATTCCCAGAAAGACATACCGGCAACCTAGGATTACTGGGAAAATGGGATCGGTCAATACAGCAGCCTTGATTGTGCCGGTGACATATCTTGACCGAATCTCCACGTTAGCAATGGGCAACTTCATGGCCACAGCACTCTTCTGTGCAGGCTGTATTTCCATGGTCTCACCTGTGAATTGTTCTGGGTGTACCAGATCCGCAGAAATCACGGCCTCCCCGTCCAGTCCTGTGTCGTACAAACACTCCACTTGACGACCGTTAACCTCTACCAATTCCACTACAGGTGGTTTTTCCTGGTCTGGAGTTTCCTCGTCGGCCTCGACCTGTTCAGTGGGCTCCACCTTAGGTCTCCCGGGGCACACGATGAATTTAGATTCTCCTGACTTTCTCTTGCAGTCAATAGCATTGTGCGTGTTTGACTTGCATTGGTTGCACCATTTCTCTGTCCTAGATTTTCTTGTGCCGGACTTGAGTGAGCTCTCCTGATGGTGAGCTTTCTTGCTGACCTTGGCATTCTCCGTGACAACCTCCTTGGAAGTCACTTGACATGCTGCGAAGTGAGGGCTCTTAGCCTTCGATTTGCAGTCCCTCGTATTGTGAGTGGGTGACTTACAAATTGAACACCACTTCTCCGACCACGGTCGTTTTGGTGTAGAGCTCGAAGAGCTCTTGCTTCCCTCCTTCGTCTTCTCTGAACTATCCTCTGATTTTTGCACATAAGGTTCCCCCTTTTTTGTTCCAGAGCTTTTGGCTTTCTTCTTGTCATGTTTCTCCTGACTTTTGGTGTTGGTGGAAAGGTTTTCCCCGGCCTCCCCATGTACCTCTACGAACCGTTCTGCTAATTTTGTCACGAGGTCAATACGTTCCGCTCCTTGTTCTCCCAGGAATGTCTTGAGAGGTTTTGACATTTGCTTCTTCAGCTGGTCGACCACCATGAGTTCTTCCAGACTCTCATAGTCATGTGCGAACCCAGCCAAATCCATCCACTTATGGAGATAAGATTTAAGACGCAAACTGTAGGCGGCAAACAACTCCCCCGGTTCTCGTTTCGCTGCTCGAAATTTTTTCCGGTAGGTATGTGACGTAACCTCGAATCGTTTCAGCAGAGCCGTCTTTAACTCATCATAATTGTTCTCATGTCCTGGTGGCAGGCGAGTATAAACCTCGTATCCCGTCCCGCGTAATCCCTGGGATAGCTTAAGATTCCATTTGTTACGCTCCAGACCCATAGCAACTGACATAGCCTCGAAGCGTTGAAGGTATTGGTCAATCTTCTCCTTGTCCTCCTCGTAGACCGCCAAAGGAAACTTCATAGCATGGTACCCCTGTCCACCTACTGGTGTTGAGCCTGGGACTGAGGAACCTCCAACTGCTCCCTCAGTTTCCCCATTAGATTGACTCTTGAGCTCGAGTTCCCGCATCCTGTACTCGTGCTCCCTTTTCTGAGCTTCTTGTTCAGCTTCCAGTTTCCTAGCTGCTTGCTCAGCTTCCAGTTTCCTAGCTGCTTGCTCAGCTTCCAGTTTCCTAGCTGCTTGCTCAGCTTCAAGTTCCATCCTTCTAGTGGCTTGCTCAGCTTCTATCCTCTTAGTTTCTAACTCCATCTTCCTCAATTCCAATTCGGCCTTCCGATCGTCTCTTTCTGCTTGACGATACTCTCTCTCCACTTCCTGTATGTAATCCGTTAAAGCTGAACCAGACAAACCCATTCCTTCCCCCTTTGCCCTTAGTTCTGCCCCAGTTAATTTAGGAGTGGCCATTTTTCAGACAGGTAAGTCAGCAGATAGGGTGCAGATTATCTCCAAGAGGAATTTATATATAATGAACAATCACTGTTAATCTAATAATTAAGACCACACACAACACAGTCACTCAGTGACAAGAGAAGAATCAGGACCACAGACCTATGCAGACGTGTGAGGTGTGAACAGGTAAGATATGTATCCTAACCCCTATCCACATTCACTCTAGCTGGATTCTCTCTCCAACAATATCACCGTCCTCTTAGTAAAGATCCCGTGTCAAAAGACCCCGTTGTCAGGAGATCCCACTGTCAAAGGATCCCGCTTCCAAAGATCCCGCTTACAAGAGATCCCGCTGTCCAAAGATCCCGTTTACGAGCCCCCAATAAATGTCGTAAGTCTTCCTTACTTACTTTCGTGTTGTCCCTGGAGTGGGGGGAATCAACACTACATTTTTATTACCCCAATATTATTGTCCTAGAGAAACCACCAGACTCCGTCCACAAAACTCCGTCGGTCTGCAAACCCCTTTTTCTTACTCTCACTCACCCTTAGATCATGCCCCCTCTCACTCCTCCCCAACATAACATACTCCACAACTCTAGCTTTAACAAATAAATACAAAATAATTTATTAAGCAAAGAGTATAAGTGTGAGAAGTGTGTGTTAGTAATGTGTAGAATGTGTGTCGAATATTCTAGTGGGTGCAGACTTAGACCAGGTAGCTGAAGAGCCCAGCCCGATCATCCCAGAAAGGATCACACCACATCTTCATTCAGTCCACGAAGACCTCACCCAGGTATGTGTCCATCCTGCTAGATGTAGATTTCCACCGGTGGCTGTTTGATCACTCAAAAGAACTAGTCACAGTCCGACCCTAAATCCTGTCTGGATCACACAGTTAATATATGTCTAATTTGTTCCTATACTTATAACACCCTTGTCTAGTGAGGACACGAACATACTGTTCTCTGAAATAAATGTACTTCCTGTCTCAAGTGTCTACTGTTCATAAGACCATTGTTATACTAACTTCCTAATAAGTTTATACTGATTTATTCCCATGTGATGGGGAATAACTGTATCTCTTTGGTTGTTCACCTGTCGTGTAAAACATACTGCCACTGGGCTGTTCCCAGGTGGTGTAAAAGAAATTCACTTTTTACTATTCTGTTCCCAAGTGATGTTTGAAACATTAATTTGACGATTGGTCTTCCTCCAAAATGGTGTGGAGAAAACAATTTCTTGTATTCTGTTAATGTGTGACGTTTGATAATCCCTCTTATACTTGTTTCCGTAAACCCTTTTTATCATGGGCTAAGTGCAAAAGATGTTGACCAACTGCCTGCACCAAGGTCTCCATTCTCAGTGACTTGAGTGACCTAAAGGAACCTGTCAACGAGAGAACAACACATTGGGTGATAGCAACTGTCCCTGACCTCCATTGGATTGGGGGGGGGGGGGGTGTCCGCCTCACTCAGATACATGACAGTGAACATTCTCTGTCATGGGCATAGGAGTTCTTCACTCCGGTCTGCAGTGGGTTAAGATCAGGACAGAGCAAAATGTAAAGTGTAGACCCCTAGCAGACATCACTAGAAGATCCCATCATTGTACATTCTCCCATCCCCAATTTCCCCAATATCACCCCACTACACAATTCTCACTAGCAGAGCTAATTCTATTCATTACTCTAGCAAGTTTTACCGAGGCTACTGCTTATATTAACTAGGCTTAAATATACTCTCTACAATACCTTAAGCACAACTGCATCAATCCTGGATGACATCTATAACTTGCCATTAAGGCATATGTTATCTAATGTTACTTAAATCTAACACAATAGATGTTCTCCGAATTTCCTAACTGCAGCACACACACAAACACGTCAATCTTAGTCACAATCCTTGGCCACACTAATTTATCCCAGTCTTGTTTATTCACAGCGCCAGGAGTGTTCCCGAGAAATCTTTGATGTTCCGCGGTTGTCGCTCAAGGGCCCTAACTAGTTCAAAATCTTAATGCAGGAGTTAACTTCTCCTGTCCTGACAGCTTCAACAAGCCAGCGTGTTAAAACCACGTGTCCACAATTCCCCGACATATCTTCTGTCTATCCAAGACTTAATCAAATGTACGAGTGGTCTTTTCTTGGTTTGACACCCAAACAAGCCCGCGTTGCTGCATTGTCTCAACAACAAGCCGCCAATTCCTTTTGATGTCAGAAACTTCTCAAGGTCTCCCGACCGCTCCCAACAAGTTGTAGCTGCCAACATAGACTGTCTTTGATCTAACTGGTAAACAACTGCAGCTGTGCAGTCCGACTTTATTGTTTTTCTGTCCCGGTTAAAAAAACAAATGTAGCTTTGCACACAGGCCATAATTATGACCGTCTGTATTGTTATTATCAGGTTGATACACAGTGAAATCATGACAAAAGGGTTCGTTTGTTTTTGTGCGTTCTTTCATCTTTTTCTTCCTATGGAACCCTACATATACTATTAATAGGTTTTCTAAATGTGTCTTATCCAGCGGAAGCTTCATTCCTCATTCCATAATTCACTGGAGAGTGTATAGTTGCTTTCATTTATGAATCAGTCATACTATTTTAGTCCTTAAATTCTGTGCAAACGACAATTCCTGGATGGTTGTAGTTTATTAGCAGTTATTTTAGGCATACTCCGTGTTACTGATCCATACAAATTCAATCCACCACCAACTCTCCTGGTTTCATGTTACCTTGATTGGGGGAAGGGAGGAGGGGGATACACGGGTACTCTACATAGCCCTTGGCTTTATAGGATTGAAAAGTAGTGTATTAATGATCTTCCATGCAAGACAATTTAATAACAGTTCTCATAACATTGGCACTTTAATTATAAGACTTCTTTACTTTCCCATACACGTTGATAACAGTTGTCTAGTTGGTCATGCGTCGAAGAACATTTGTTCCTGCAGCGAGGCGTCGTCGTTATTTGGAAGTGACAGGTTCAAATCCCGGTCGGTAACTATAGGTTTCCATTTTCATGTTGTTTAGTGAGTCCTTTGGTATCTGCTTCCTTCTTATACTTCAATGAGCATCAAATACTACATGTGTATTTATTTATGAACCATACACCTTGAGTGTTTACAGCACTATGCTGACTCACCCCTGAATCACCTTCTCCAGATGTGAGTCTGATGTCTGTTTTGCTGCACTTCTCACTCAGTCCCAGAGAGCATACGTCACGCCAGCTTTGTCATACAGTAGCTGGTTGTGTGAAGGAGCAGTGGCAGCCAATCTATCAGCCTGTCATTTTTCTCGCACACCCGCATGCTTTGAGCAGACAATTAATTCGAGACAATGTTATATTTCAACAGAAATATGGTAAACTAGTGGTAAAATATGTTAAATCTAAAGGTAATCGGGCAGCATGTCAATGTTTTCCAACTAATGATTGCAACATATGAAAACAACCAAAGAGTTGCTGAAATATTGCTTAACAAGAAAAGGACCAGTAGTTCGAGAGTCACCACCAAATGTGTCAGGACTAGAAAAACAATTTTTAAAGTGACTAGATATCTAGGTTTGACGCATTTAACTCCTATTTAAGGTTCTGGAATTGTAAAATCTCGGACAGGCAAAACGGCACTTAAAGAAATATATCGATGGGTGGTTCATTTTATGAATTTGCGTGATATTCAGTTCATGAACCATCGTCTAGACGACCACGAAATAACCTATATGTGTTTCGAAAAATCCTATTTATTCTGAGAAAGAAAAAATCACAACACACACACACACACACACATACACACACGCACGCACGCACGCACATACAAACACACACACACACACACACACACACACACACACACATGACCTTGCACAGATCGGAAACGCACAAAGAAACGTCCCAAACTTTTGATATTCTCTTCGTAGACACGAAAGACTGCCAGTCAATATATACAACGGGACACGAGAAGTCTCATTTCACAGTCATGTTAGCGTGTACTACACACGTCGCCTTTCATAAGTTTTAAGAAAAAGACTACCAAAACGTACATAGATTCTGAAAGGTGTACACACTCTTGTCAATGCCTAAGTTGGATGGATAAAGCAATAAATATTCATTTGTTAAAATATGCTTCAACAGTGCATCCATACACTTACTAAACAAGCTAAGCAGCGCATAAATGCCTTTGAATATAAATATAAAAGACGAGTTCTAAGAATATCTTGGGTTACGAAAAGAACAAATGCATCCATACTCCAAGAGCTGAATATTGAAGAAGGTTGGCTATTAAAGACGATAACACAAAGAAAATTGAAATATTTTGGTCACTTGAAACGCCACGAAAGTTTTGAGAGAACAATAATGGAGGGGTATATGCCTGGGAAGAGAGGGAGAGGAAGGCCAAACAGAAGATGGGTGCAGGATGTGGCGGATGATCTCCAGATGGGTGTATCGGACGGGGGACATCTTCCTTATGATCGAAAAATATTAATAAAATTTGGTGGAACTGCAGCAAAGCTGTGAAAGTGTAAACAATTTAATATGACACAAAGTAGTGCAGCTTTCCATAACAGAATTACGAGACATACAGGACGTTGCGGCGACTAGCCTTCACCAGCAAACAAATACACACACAAAATACAGCACATAGCCACGCAGAAGACCCTCCTGTAACTACATTGAGGCGTGACGGCGGGATGAGAAGAACAAAAAGATGAAAATATGAAAGCAATGAAGCGAAAATAAAAATTCCAAAAAAATGTTCCTACTTACCTGGGAATCTAAACGTGTATCGCCGAGAGTGTCACCGTTATCGCCTTATATACACCGCCGAGGGAGAGGGGTGATGTCTGGGTGGTGGGTGTAACGGCCCAGTGAGCATCCCAGGTACATGAGTGAAAGTGGCACATGAACAGAAAAGGCGGAAGTGGGGCGGAGGCAGGAAGGTACTAGAAAACTAGAAGCAATAGAGATGTGATGGTAACCAAGGAGTCCCAATGGATATACTCCCGAAGCATGAGTGGGTACCCGTGAATGGGTTGGCCCTAGTGGACGGATATTATAAAGCAATGTAGGGTGCACCCAAGTATGATGGTGCTACTAACAAAACTCAAGTTATGGGTGTCTTTGTGTTGTTATGAGGCTAGTCCTAAGTCTGGGCGAACTGATATGTGTGTGCGCACATACATACATCTACACCGATCAATAAACATTCATACAGTAGTATACATACACATGTGCACGGTATATATGAGAAAGGAGAGAGAAAGAGGGAGGGAGAGGGAGAGAGAGAGGTTAGTGTCGTTCCTGTGATATGCCACATGGGATATTTGGGTGGGGGGA
>JACEFZ010011338.1:0-26102 GCA_014155875.1 Cepaea nemoralis | reverse complement strand
TAGTAGTCAGAGTCAGTAGTAGTAGCAGTCAGTCAAGTATAGTAGTAGTAGTAGTAGTAGTAGTAGTAGTAGTCGGGTAGTCAGTCAGTAGTCAGTAGTAGTAGTCAGGTCAGTAGAAGTCATTTAGTATTTAGTAGTATTTATTTAGTATTTAGTATTTATTTAGTATTTAGTATTTAGTATTTTAGTAGTATTTTAGTAGTAGTATTTAGTAGTAGTAGTAGTAGTAGTAGTATTTAGTAGTAGTAGTATTTAGTAGTAGTAGTATTTAGTAGTTATTTGTAGTAGTAGTAGTAGTAAGTATTTAGTTATTTATTTATTTAGTAGTTATTTATTTATTTATTTATTTATTTAGTTAGTTATTTATTTATTTATTTATTTATTTAGTATTTAGTATTTAGTTAGTATTTAGTTAGTTATTTATTTATTTATTTATTTATTTAGTTAGTAGTATTTATTTATTTATTTATTTATTTATTTAGTATTTATTTAGTATTTATTTATTTAGTATTTAGTTATTTATTTATTTATTTAGTAGTTATTTATTTAGTATTTATTTAGTATTTAGTTAGTTAGTTTAGTTAGTTAGTTAGTTAGTTAGTTAGTTAGTTAGTTAGTTAGTAGTTAGTTAGTTAGTTAGTAGTTAGTTAGTTAGTTAGTTAGTTAGTTAGTTAGTTAGTTAGTTAGTTAGTTAGTTAGTTAGTTAGTTAGTTAGTTAGTTAGTTAGTTAGTTAGTTAGTTAGTTAGTTAGTTAGTTAGTTAGTTAGTTAGTTAGTTAGTTAGTTAGTTAGTTAGTTAGTTAGTTAGTTAGTTAGTTAGTTAGTTAGTTAGTTAGTTAGTTAGTTAGTTAGTTAGTTAGTTAGTTAGTTAGTTAGTTAGTTAGTTAGTTAGTTAGTTAGTTAGTTAGTTAGTTAGTTAGTTAGTTAGTTAGTTAGTTAGTTAGTTAGTTAGTTAGTTAGTTAGTTAGTTAGTTAGTTAGTTAGTTAGTTAGTTAGTTAGTTAGTTAGTTAGTTAGTTAGTTAGTTAGTTAGTTAGTTAGTTAGTTAGTTAGTTAGTTAGTTAGTTAGTTAGTTAGTTAGTTAGTTAGTTAGTTAGTTAGTTAGTTAGTTAGTTAGTTAGTTAGTTAGTTAGTTAGTTAGTTAGTTAGTTAGTTAGTTAGTTAGTTAGTTAGTTAGTTAGTTAGTTAGTTAGTTAGTTAGTTAGTTAGTTAGTTAGTTAGTTAGTTAGTTAGTTAGTTAGTTAGTTAGTTAGTTATTTAGTTAGTTAGTTAGTTAGTAGTTAGTTAGTTAGTTAGTTAGTTAGTTAGTTAGTTAGTTAGTTAGTTAGTTAGTTAGTTAGTTAGTTAGTTAGTTAGTTAGTTAGTTAGTTAGTTAGTTAGTTAGTTAGTTAGTTAGTTAGTTAGTTAGTTAGTTAGTTAGTTAGTTAGTTAGTTAGTAGTTAGTTAGTTAGTTAGTAGTTAGTTAGTTAGTTAGTTAGTTAGTTAGTTAGTTAGTCAGTTAGTCAGTTAGTTAGTTAGTTAGTTAGTTAGTTAGTTAGTTAGTTAGTTAGTTAGTTAGTTAGTTAGTTAGTTAGTTAGTTAGTTAGTTAGTTAGTTAGTTAGTTAGTTAGTTAGTTAGTTAGTTAGTTAGTTAGTTAGTTAGTTAGTTAGTAGTTAGTTAGTTAGTTAGTTAGTTAGTTAGTTAGTTAGTTAGTTAGTTAGTTAGTTAGTTAGTTAGTTAGTTAGTTAGTTAGTTAGTTAGTTAGTTAGTTAGTTAGTTAGTTAGTTAGTTAGTTAGTTAGTTAGTTAGTTAGTTAGTTAGTTAGTTAGTTAGTTAGTTAGCCAGTAAATTAATGTTAAAACTACCATGGTAGACAATTGGCATTACTGTGAGAACATGTGTATATTTCAGCTTGAAGGATTTATCTAGTTATTTTACTTTATGTTGTCTGAATTCTGCAGCATGTACCTGACGAGAAGTATGCCAGGCAATAAATCGTGCAATCTATTATTTGGGTCCTTGTTATTCAAATTCACTACGGGAAAGAAAGAAAGAAAGAAAGAAAGAAAGAAAGAAAGAAAGAAAGAAAGAAAGAAAGAAGAAAGAAAGAAAGAAAGAAAGAAAGAAAGAAAGACAGAAAGAAAGAAAGAAATGTTGAATTATTCTTCGAACAACATGTGACAATCTTTGATTTTGTTATAAATGTCTGTGCTTGCGTGAACGCACTTGTCCGTAGTTCTGTGTGAATAAAGATTGGTGGAAACGTAGTCACTGTACTTGTTTGTGCCCTTAGTTTATAGAGCTTCCTATCCACATTCCAACCACGTAGTCGCAGACGAAGAAGAAGAAGCCGCAGAGTTAAGAAGAGCACACAGAGGATGACGCAGAAGAAAAAGAAGAAGAAGAAGAAGAAGAAGAAGAAGAAGAAGAAGAAGAAGAAGAAGAAGAAGAAGAAGAAGAAGAAGAAGAAGAAGAAGAAGAAGAAGAATGAACAAGAAAGAGGGTGAGGAGGGCGAATTAGGAAGAAGAGAACCAACAAATTCACAAGCTTCCCCACAGCTGCATATATATTACACTATTCGTTATGTGCATACAGCAAGCAGATTGACACACTAATTGTTGGCTGCTCATTTCCTGTGTTTGTTAGTTTTCTTTCGCTCTCCCTGACCCACGACACACGTGTATAACATATGTGTACGCTAATGGCTAATGCTCTCTGAGCCTTCGCTGACGTCCTGTCCTATTACGACAAATGTAAATTTGCTTAATTAAGTTGAACATTGTTACATTTCCACGTTACATGGTAATATTTACGACAAAGGTTCCCAAATTGTTTCACCTAAAGGATTCCCTGGGAAGAAAATCAAACAAAATCATGCCTTAGTCTTTACTGAATGTTGTGAATTAACATTATCTGACGGTCAGATGTATTTCAACCTTGACTTGTCGTTCAGAAAGTAATGACAAACTACTGCACTTAATATTGCCTAGAAAATCATCCTGGGTAAGAGGTTGATATCAAAGTCCTGCAAATAACTCGCAACATTTTTAAACATAAAATGGCAGTCATACTCATCATCAAACTCATAAACTTCTGATAGGCTGTGGAAATTGGCTTTCTGTGGAAATGCAATGAATACCATGGAGAGACAGAAAAACCAATGACCAAGTCCTACAAGAAACAAATAAAAACCGTAAACTAATTAGATAAATAAACGTTGACAGTCACACTTTTTTTTAGCCACGTTATGAAAAGAAATCAATTAGAGAACTTGGTCATAACTGGCAAGATCAAGGGGAAGAGAACAGGGGAAAGACAGAGAAGTAAATACATGGATGACTCGGCCACATGTCGAGATAAGATCACTGAGCTGAGCCACGGGTCTGATAATTCTGGTGATAGCGTGAGATGGCGAAACATGTCCTCCCGTAAACTGCAAATAGCTGCTGTGTGTGTCTGCAACTTCCTGTAAATATCATGCACCCGTTTTACACTGACCACTGCCAATATTGGGCAGCCTGGTTGTGCTGTGGCTAGCACACCTGTTAAGGTGTGGATATTTGTCTGTCGGGGCAAAAGGCAAACCCTTACCAGCACAGTTCGCGGCGACTGCATTAGCTAGGCGGCGTTAATTCCTCAGGCGCAGGACTCCCCTCTTCCTCTTCCTGTCCTACACTGCAAGGTACTACAAGCAGTAGATGACAGTTTAGATAGGAATGTCTGAAAAAGATAATAACGGGTGTACCCTTCCCTCTTTCTACCGGAGAAAAGGTGAAAGGGACAACAACAACCTGGACGAGATATGAAAGATAATTTGACACATGAGATCAATGGGGGAAGTATAGGGTGTAATTTTAATGCTTGCTTGCTTGAGTTCGCTGGCTGTGAACTCCCGTGTGAAGTCCTGTATGTCGGATGAAGACATCCTGTTGTCCAACATCAGTGTGATGTCATACAGGACCTGAGGTTTGCGTGAGTATCCGTTGTCCCATGTCTGGCTTATTGGTGTGCAGACTGATGGTTCCTCGCCGTGCAGCAGATACTCTCCGACTTCGGAAGAATCAGCGATCCTACTACGTTAGCCAGGACCCCGAAGGGACCTGTTGCCTAGGACGCACGACTAGGACGTGTTAGTAGGTCTTGGCCAGTATAGAACCCGGCCCGGGTGCCTTGGAAACACCTCTGTGTCCCTGTATTTTTAATGACTGTGGGGATGTTGAAAAAATTGCCGTTCCAAGTTTTGTATTCACCCTCTGTGGAATTTATGCAACATGAAAGGTAAATACAAATCTTGGAACGGCAATATTTTCAAAAACCCCACAGTCTTTAAAAAATATACCCTGTGCATATGACTTATGCTTAAGACACGTAAATTGCGGTCAAGGAAATTCCCGGGCAGGACAAGACAAGCTGTTTAATGACGGCCATTTTGTTTTAGCCTTTACTCGCTTTGAACTCAAGCCTAGTCCATACACTTACTACTACATCTAGTACGCGGGACTGATGTTTGCAGTGGATTAACTTTTCCTATTACCAGTGACCCTCGCCATCAGGTGAACCCACGCCGACTTCAGAGATACTTGTAATGTACGTCGTCAAATCAAGGGCGAGAAGTCCAACTGATCGGTGTAAGGGTTGAACCGGCCTTCATCGGCATCAGCACACCCGATGAATAAGAACGGGCGCTGCTTATCCACGCAAGGCAAAACATCCACACAATTCTCACAATCTTTATTGTCGATAATAAGTTTCCAGCTATGGATCTGTGGTATGATGCTTGCTTGCTTGCTTGTGTTCGTTGGCTTGAGCTCCAACGCGAAGTCCTGTATGTCGGATGAAGGCATCCTGTTGTCCAACATCAGTGTGATGTCATACAGGACCTGAGTTTTGCGTGAGTATCCGTTGTCCCATGTCTGGCTTATTGGTGTGCAGACTGGTGGTTCCTCGCTGTACAGGCAGACACTCTCCGACTTCGGAGGAATCGGCGATCCTACTGACTTTAGCCAGGACCCCAAAGGGACCTGTTGCCCAGGACGCTCGACGAGGACGCGTCAATAGATCTTGGCCAGTATATAACCCGGCCCTGGTGCCTTGGAAACACCTCTGCGTCCCTGTGGTATGGTAAGGCCTTCACAACTTGTAAGCCTGAATGCACGGAGGGGATTAGTGGCCAATTTTTCCTTCATTTTCGCTGTTATTATATAGTTCTGGAAAACCAAATAAGAGAATATTCTGCTAATGCCACTCGGAGCCTGATGTGAAACTAGGCCGAAGCCTAAGAAATACACAGAGCATAGTTTAATAAAACTGCTCACCAGGACGTCTGATTGTTCACGATGGTGAACCGTCACTGGAAACCTCAGCTACATTTTGACAAAATGTAGTCATAGCAGGGGATGTAGCCCGGGTTTCAACTTCAATTACGTGTTAGTGAGGCACGAGGCTCACGTTGCCTCCCACAGCTGAGACCCGGTACCCCGGGCCCACACATGCTATATCTGCACGCTAACCTTAACCTGCTCGCCAAGCTTATTACATTCTGTTTAGAAATACACACACATGTATTTTTGGCGCTCATTGTGTCCTGTAGTCTCTGCTTCTTTCTCCTACTTCTACGAGCGCGAAACACTACAAGTGTTTTTATTTATGAACTGTCTTAGTGGTCTCAAAGTGTTCCCTAATTGATATTTATGTGTAATACGTGTACAACACTCGAACCGATCATTTATTTTTTCTCTTCTTTAATAGATTCAGAGCCAAACAAAGAGGAGGTTTGAACAAAACAAAAATAGAAGGCGAGAAATATGAAGCAGGGGTGTGTCACAGTTATGACTTAAAAGTTGTTAATATAGTAGGCGATATGTTGTATTATAATGCAATAAAAACATTTATATGATTTATAAACCCGTGGCAGATATGGGAAGTCGATAAAGGCGATTAATCATCCAATGGCAATTAATCAGTTAAATGTTCATTAATATACTGGACACAGCATTAAGGTCCGATGTACTTGTGTGTTTGGTATGTGTTTACTCTGGTTTCATATAACATTCTGAGACCTATGGTGCTATCTCATTAGTTAGATACGAATTCTCTCCATATTCCTTAGTTGTTGGTTCATGTGTATGATAGACCTGGCTAATCAAGACATTTCTTTTAGGCGCGTCTGGTTAGTTATGGAGCCGGTCTCCCTGACGTAGGTGTTAACGTCTTTCTCCGTAATCCCGTATATTCTCGTGAGTAATGCAGCTGCGCGAGAATTGGCAGCGGTTTTCGTCGAACTGATAACTTCCAGTTATGTGAGCCGGTCGCACAGAAAACAATGGCAAACTACTGAGTGTAATCTTGCCTAGTACAGCAGCTGAAAAATTATGGTGTTGACTGCAACGTGCTGTAAGGGATATGCAACTACTACTACTATTACTACTACTACTACTACTACTACTACTACTACCACTACTACTACTACTACTACTACTACTACTACTACTACTACTACTACTACTACTGGTGCTGCTGCTGCTGCTGCTACTGCTACTACTACTACTACTACTACTACTACCACTATTACCACTACTACTATTACTACTACTACTACTACTACTACTACTACTACTGGTGCTGCTGCTGCTGCTGCTACTGCTACTACTACTACCACTACTACTACTACCACTACTACCACTACTACCTACTACTACTACTACTACTACTACTACTACTACTACTACTACTACTACTATTACTACTGATAGCACATCTTCAGATCGTCCTCCACCTACTCCTCTACCATCAACACCACCACATCCTCCACCTTCTCATCCTCATCTCACCCCTTCCCAACACCCCCTCCTCCCCCTTTTCTCCCACGCTACACCCCTCCTTGAACAGTCCTTTCATTTTGACCAACAATGTTTGGTTATCAAGATAGTCCTCAAACAATCTCGGTCATGTGCCTTTTAACAGCGAGACTGATCCCCCTCAACCATTAATCATCACTTTCCGGAGCGGCCGTTTACTTCTCTTCCCATGTATATAAGTGATATTGCTTTCTGCAGAGCACAGTCTAAGCGTAATCTTGAAGTGTAGCTACACTAGCTTACTTAAAGTTATTTTCTTTTCGCGACATCAGTGACTAGTATTGTTCCCGTTTGCTCCCTGGTATTATCATTTTCGATAGTGCTTTGCCCGGTTGAGTCAAACAAAGTTTGCAGACATTTATCTCAGCTGTTAGAATTGTTTACTCATTTGCTTCTGTCTCACGCTCGTTGCATAGCGTGGGAAGGACAGCTTTGCTGAACAATATCGCTTGGTTTACATCGCAAGATTCATGTACAACATTTGTGATTGTTGTCCAATATTTAATTGTTTTGTTGCACAAATATTTCAAAACAATGTTTTCCTGCAGTGAAGAAACAAACAATAGATTGCACGATTTATTGCCTGGCATATTTCGCTGCACCTCGTCAGGTACATACTGCATAAATCATAGTACATAAACTAAGGTAATTAGATCAATCCTTCAAGTTAAAATATACAATACACACATTCACACAGCAATTTGAATTGCCTCACGGTAATTATTTGTGAACATATATTATTTAATTTACCCATTGTCTTTACTTTTCTGCTACAGAAGTCCCACATTTGTCTTAGTCAGTGTTTTGTGTGTGTGTGTGTGTGTGTGTGTGTGTGTGTGTATGTGTGTGCGCGCGCGCGTGTTAGTGTGTGTGTGTCAACATATTGCCGGTCCAAGTTTTGTATTCATCCTCTGTAAAGTTCATGCAACATAATAGGTAAATACACATCTTGGACCGGCAATATTTTCAAACATTGCACAGTCATTAAAAATACACCCTGTATTTGCGGGAAATGGATGCTTCTGGCCAGAAGATGTCCCATTTGTTATGATGAAGATACGGAATTTAGCCTGACCATGCACAGCAATACATCATTTTATTATATTCTTCATAATGTATGTTTCAGTGACCAGACACTGCTAATGTATCGGGCGCCGATTGGTATATTTTCGACTTGCCGCTACAGACATATTTACATGTTAGAAAAATTGTTAGGATAACTACGGTAATACTTGAAATATTTGCATACGTGAGTAGATGCTAACATACCTACACGTATACATCACTGCATAAATATACATACATGCAAGCCTACACATATACATGGCTTCCATACATACTTGAAGACAGACAGACAGATAGACACACACACACACACACACACACATATATATATATATATATATATATATATATATATATATATATATATATATATATATATATATATATGTGTGTGTGTGGGGGGGGGGGGTGTGTGTGCGTGCGTCTGTGTCTCTGTGAGTGGTGTGTGTGTGTGTGGGGGGGGGTGTAAGTGGGTGTGTGTGTGTGCGTCTGTGTCTGTGTGAGTGGTGTGTATGTGTGTGTGTGTGTGTGTGTGTGTGTGTGTGTGTGTGTGTGTGCCTGCCATTTGAGCTTGGAACATAAATGAACAAATTGAGATTATAATACATTACGACCAATCCTGTAGGCAAGTGTTCACACATATATATACATACATATTTTCGTGTAATTAAGCACTCATAATCTACCACGAACATAAATTAAAAGAATTGTAGATAATAAAGTCAAATAAGATGGTGGAGACTTACGGTTCCGATGAAAGAACGGAAACAGACCGAGCTAGATGACAATTACTATACATCACAGACATCTGGGGCCTCAAATTGAAGCCAACAATAGCCAGGTTTTGATAAATTGAGGCAAACCCATGTGGGGAAAGACTCTGGGAAATGACAGGAAATTTCTTCAACAGGATAACAGATGTTGGCCTCAGACATGACGAGGTGTTTAAGTGCGTGACATTTATGTTCATATACTTGTTAGGAGCCGCAGTGGTATAGTGGATAGTGCGTTTGCCTGCCAAGACAGCGGGTCGGGTTCAATCCCCAGCGGAAGCGGGGTTGTTGTTCTTCAGACCAATACGGCTCTGCGGTTGACCCAGTGTAAAAAAAAAAAACAACAACAAATAAACAAACAAAAAAGAAACGAATAATTTTCACATTGTTCTGGTAATTGCTAGGGAAGAATTGATGACGAGGAAGGGTGTTGGTCACACTACCTCATTTGTCATGGGCTAGACTATATGACGGCCCAACACTTCCAGTATCTGATATGGATTGCCTTTGTCTCTACTCTCTGGGTTGTGAGATACGTGAACATCAGACACAGAATATAGCAAAGTAATAGAATGAGGACAAGTTACTTAAAAATAGTGAGAAGAAAATTGCAGAGGACATAACTACAAGAAATGGAGGAACCAGGAAGAATTGCTTCTGTTCGTGATTTGTCAGAATTACTGTTTCTAGCACCTTGCCATCTTGATAGACGATAGTTGTATTACATTGTCCTTCAATAGACCAGGAATGGCATTATACCGCTCCATAGCACACAGCCTGGGCTGATTTGTAGAGACCATATATTTTCCATTCAACATGATCCATGTCTCTGCCTGCTTAGTTTATTCCAAAGGAAAGGTAACACCAATACACCTGGAACAAGACAAGCTGCAGAAGCTGCCGGATCAGCAAAGCAATTTCGGAGCTTCGATCTTAGACCAGTTGC
This sequence comes from Cepaea nemoralis, assembly GCA_014155875.1. NCBI lineage: Eukaryota > Metazoa > Mollusca > Gastropoda > Stylommatophora > Helicidae > Cepaea > Cepaea nemoralis. Next base: position 16,482 of record JACEFZ010011338.1, on the reverse strand, counting down.
CGTCCAAGGCTTAGGGCCTGTTCTGCCCTGCCATGACATTAGGCAAGGTGCCAAAAAGAGTGATTCTAATTAATCACGAACAGAAGCAAGTCTGCGTGGTTCCTCCAGTTCTTGTAGTTATGTCCTCCACAATTTTGTTCTCACTATGTAAACAGAAATAGATTGGTTATTAGCTATTAAGTAGACAGAAATAGATCTTTTATTGGCTCTTTCGAACTAGCACACCTGCACTTAATCTACATCCATAGGTAGCCGGTATACCTCAACATATGTCGCAGAAACTGTATACTAATTGTTATCGCTAGTATACAGATTTTATTTGTGCCTCAGTTACCCGAATAGTCGTCGGATTCGGAAAATTGACCTGGTCTTGCATGCCGACCCATCCTAAAATGGAAATCAGGACATCGCTTGGGAAGTACCGGAGGCCGGCGTGATACCGCATACCACACCCACCGAGTGCTGATTGGTCTATAAAATATGTGTCTAGCACCATGTACCTAAGACACGTGAAATGATGCTTCAGTTTTGATTTTTACTCATAAACCTCATTAATACCGCCGTGTCGACGTTGCCCGTTGGCTGGTTGGTGAATCATTCGAATGAATCCTAACTTAGTGGTTAGTCGTTAGTCGCAGCTCCAGAAGAATACAACGAGTCACCCCATGAAGCCCCATTCCTCTGCCAGCGAATACCACATAAAAAGCTCGTCAGTGTCACAAGTAAAAGGTGGAACAGACAGCAGTCCCGACACGCGTACACATACATGCAAAACAACAAGCATGCATGCCTAAGGCCGCTGCCAGAATGCCAACACAACACTAGAGTTACAGTTTATCGTCGATGGAAGCAGCAGTCAATAGAAGAATCAATAGTTGTACACACATTACCACATAACGCAAATCGCTCAGTTCAGCAATCGGTCAAACGTCACTTTTTTGTTAAAAGTTTTTCCAAGCATGCAGTTCACAACATAAACCACCGCGAAAAGGGAAAAAGTATTCCATATGAATTCTACATCTCAAGGTGTCGCACCTTGCATTAAGCTCAGAGCTAACAAACCATATACTACAAGTTCTAAATGAAGTAAATGCGTAAGTAAACTGTAGCCACAAGTCAAACCACTCCAATGCCTTAATGCAGTGCTTCCCAAACCTTTCACTTTCGCGGACCGACAAAACAATTTTCCTTTGCACCAGGGACCGGTACAGTTTAAAAAGCTATTTCTCCTTGTAATCTGGAATTTTATATGACCTCAATGTACATTTTAATATAAATATAAGATTTAACGTAATTGAGGGTGTTGTCCCAATGCGCTAATTACTGCTCCATAATATTATTGGATGATGGTTATTTATTTAATGGTGGTCCCATTTCATGAGTAAAAATTTTATTGTAGAGATGTACAAATCAAAATATTTTTCAAATGTCAAAACTACATTTAGGTCTTCTTGTAAAGGTGTATATACTCGTATACACCGACAGTAATGAACACTAATATAAAATACAAATAAAATATATCTTGGACAACGATACCAAATCAGATTTTAAGCTGACTAAATTACAGTATGTTGTAATAAAAATGATTTAATGATCAGCTGCTAACAGTAACTATTTAATGCGAGGGGTGGGTCTGTTTATTATTTACAAGCTTATCAAATTTCGATTGTAGACAGCGCTACCCGCAAAGGAGAACAAATTTCCATACTGTTTCTGTATTTTGTCTTAATAATGCTCATTGACGAAAATGAAATACTCTTCTTTCAAGTTGTCTTTGTACCGATATCTCACATACACCATCAGAATCGCTAAGTTGGCAACGTCCGTGCTTTCTTCAAGCTGTAATGAGAAATAATTTGCAGATGTATCTAACACCTTCACTCGATCAGACGATGGCAAAACGCATTATAATCGTACAACGAAAATCACGCATGTTCTGCATCTTATGACTATCAGCAAATTATAATGTGCATCTTTCTCACTTTTCGTCACATAGGAAACAAAAGAAACTCACGTCATCAACAAACACATGTCGTCGACAGGGCCGGCTTTTAGTATCGGTCTCAGCTGGTTACTATTTTTAAATCTCCCATTGAACCAATGATTCGCTTCTCCTTAAAAATAAATACTCCTTGGGTTATACGGCTGTATGCTCAATTTATTTTCAAATTAAATCACCATAAAAACGGTGCGGATATCATGTTTTGAGAAAAGGACAATCTTGTTTTTAAAAAGTTCTAAACAGTACTCAAAGGAGAAAATATTTAACTTTTTTCTTACTTTTTTCAACTCACATTGTGGTCCGTCAAAGAAGGGCTCGCGGACCGGCACCGGTCCGCGGACCACCACTTTGGGAAGCACTGTCTTAGTGGATCGCTCGCATACGTGCCATAATGAACAGGAAGTATGAATTGTAACTCTAAAGCTTATTAACGTTCATGTAGTTTGAACCCTAGAGTCTCGTAGCGGGAGCGGGCTGGGAGCGGTTCGTCCCCCGCTGGTGACTTGCGGGACACTGAGCCGGCCGCTCGGAGAGCAATGGAAAACTACTGAGCGTGGTCTTGCCAAGAGATCAACAGACAGCTGAAAGATGCTGCTGTTGACAGCGATGTCCTGTAAAGGATATACGAATTTAAAAAAAAAAAAGAAAACAGTTTGAACCCTGATAATTGCTTCCATCTATCAGCGTATGAAACGGGTGCGTTAGCACAAGGCGACTAAAAAATAACATACTCCATAATTACACCATAAACCAGAGAAGTAACAATAATAATGGTATGCGCTCTAAGCTCTCCATATACTGAACGCAGTGGTTTGGTCGCAGTGCACAGTCGTGGATTCTGTTCAGTAGAATCTTTTCAAAGACGTTACGGATTAATTCAATAACCAAAATATCGTGAGAGCGCATTTAGATAATGGGAAGAGTAAAATCCCAGTCGCATGATGAAAACGTCATCTCGTGGCAGTTTGGCTGGTTGGGGTACGTTTCCTTCGGCTTCATTTCCGGGTCTAGATCCAGGTTGTCTTTGTGTGGCTTCTCAAAATGCTATCTGGCCCAATGTGAGGATGGCCTTGCGGTTTGTGAGGCTTTTCTTCCATTATTTCAAAATGTTGCCTTGCCGTCAAAATAGAGCAAAAAATGGACAGATGAAGAGCAAATGGATTAATGTTCTCAGACAGATAGATAGTTGGAACGGATGCCGCGGCGAAATTAGATGGAGGAGAATCTGAGTGGTTCAAATGTACAGTGAGAAATCGCCAAGATAACGATTTAAAAGATTGGGAGGAAAAGTACAGTGAAGTTAAATGGAGAAATGAAAGTTACGTTGTTTAGATTCTTTTCTTTCTCAGAATCTTTCTCTGTCTCTTACGTTGTTTAGATTCTTTTCTTTCTCAGAATCTTTCTCTGTCTTATGACTAGAATATTTATGATGTCCTTGATTACACACAGAGCGACTTGCGATTTCTACTTCTTCTTCTTTTTCTTTTCCTTCTTCTTCTTATTCTTCTTTTTCTTCTTGTTTTTCTTCTTCTTCTTCTTCTTCTTCTTCTTCTTCTTCTTCTTCTTCTTCTTCTTCTTCTTCTTCTTCTTCTTCTTTGCAGTTATAGACATATTTCAAGCGAACGAAAGTAGAGGAAGAAGAACTAGGTCATCTTTTTATTATATGGGCAGAAATCAAGCTCCTTGGTCGCCTCCCCTTTACATAACAATTTCCATTGTTTCCAGTGTTTCTAAGATGTGTCGATTTCAAGCCCGCATATTGTCAGACAGTAATTGTTCATCAGTTTATTTGTTTATTGGTTCTCTCGCTTTGAACTCAAGCGTAGTCCATATACGTGCTACATCTTCTAGTGCACAGACCTGATTTTTTTTTAAAGCGTGGATTAGCTTTCCCTATTATCAGCATCCCTCGCCATCAGACGAACACATTCCGACTTCAGAGGTACTCGCAATTTACGTCACCAAGTCAAGGAATTGAAGTACGGGTTGACCCTGCTACCTCGGCATCAGCACATTCGAAGTTTAAGAGAGAGCGCTCTTATCCAATACTAAGTCAGGTCCATCTGCTTGTATGCGTAATGTCTTTGACGTAAGCGACATCACCTCACAAACGGCACCTTCTATTAATCTACCTTATCCAAAACAACTATGCATCGAATCCTCCTGATCAGTCGTCAGGAAAGCGATATAACAGTATCGGCTTGTTCTGAAACGCTTTCAGAATATATAGTCTTAAGTTGGATTCGAACCTAAAACGTTTAGAGCTGGACACAAGGATCGAACTTCTAAGCCATTCAGCCCTAAATATACGCCGTCTTTCCAAGCGCTTCTTGCAATCACTTATTTTACTTAACAATCTATCCCCATGACGACACTGAAGGAAGAAATGCTCCAGCAACTTGTAAAATGTCAACTTCAGTCACGGAAAGACTCACATTTCAAATTTGACAGCACTTTGGAGTAACTTTCTATATCTGGCTGGAAAATGTCCCGGTTGTATACAATCTTGGTGCTTCTCGTCATAATTATCCCTCTACACAGCTCACCCTGTGCCATCTTCCATCGGAAGCACGAAACCCAGGAGTAATGTCCTGTTTTGTCCCAGCCAGCCGGCGATGTGCGTTTCAGTGGGGCCTGCTTTTTCAGAGGAGACTCCATCGGAAATCGGGAGACTTAAAACGGATGTACGCTCACATTTTGAGACAATCCGCGGAGACATTCACTTCCTCCTGGTTTTTTGTACCAACAAAGACTGGCCTGGTTTTTGCTGGTAGTTGGTTATGTTGATTATTAAATTTGTTTGAAGCTTGTATTATTATTTTTCCTTAGTAGACGCTCCTCTTTTAATCTAATTTGCTATTGAAGATACTAAAGGTCTCTAAGTTTAACTTTCGTGTTGTATTTTTTTCTTCTGCTCGTACTTGTGCTTTTGTTGTATCGTTTGATTAAACACGTTTAGAGCGTCTGTGGTTGTGGTTGATGTTTCTGTTGTCATTGTGGCTGCCCATCTACAACTACAACTGCTACTACTACTACTACTACTACTACTACTACTACTACTACTACTACTACTACTACTACTACTACTACTACTACTACTACTACTACTACTGCTACTACTACTGTTGCTGCTGCTGCTGCTGCTACTACTACTACTACTGCTACTACTACTACTATTACTACTACTACCACCACCACCACCACCACCACTAATACTACTACTACTACTACTACTATTACTACTACTATTACTACTGCTTCTGCTGCTGCTGCTGTTGCTGCTGCTGCTACTACTACTATTACTACTACTACCACCACCATCACCACCACCACCACCACCACCACTACTACTACTACTATTACTACTACTACTACTACTACTACTACTACTACTACTAAACTACTACTACTACTACTACTACTAAAATTACATCTGCCGTTGCAGCTGCTATTACTACTACCACAAATACTATTACTACTACTATTACTACTACTATTATTATTATTGTTACTACTACTACTACTACTACTACTACTACTACTACTACTACTACTATTACTACTACTACTACTACTACTACTACTACTACTACTACTACTACTACTACTACTACTACTACTAGCCTACTAGCACTACTGCTGCTGTTGCTAATATTATAATATTACTGTCAGGGTCTTAAACTTGGCTCGCTAACCTAACACATGTGAGACAGTACAAGTACAACGTGATTTGACGTAAGACTCAACGACACACCGTTCAATGGATTTATTTACAGATCATATACAGTACGATGATCACAACAATATATACTTGATACTTCAATACACTTACATCCACAATACAGCTCACAAGTCTATCTCTCAAGATGTCCAGACACTCGACTTTCAGGCACAGAAACCACACAACGCCTTTCTCTCATCATGCGTCCGTCCAAGTCCGTGTCCCAGAGCTGTCTGCCGCTAGTTCGCAACTTGCCTCCCACCTGAGGTGGCTTCACGAGGCATGCGTGCGTCTTGCGTCGTCCTTGCCTGACCGCTGGTCGCTCGTCAGCCAGCGATCTTGCAGGCAGGTAACTACCACTCGCCTGGCGGCGTAACGAAGTTACTGCATCCCTGCTGGGACCTAAGTCGCCTGGCGGGCGTAACGATGTCACTGCATCACTGTACCCTTCCTAGACTCTGACACGCTCCCCCGGCACTTTCATGAAAGATGTCATCTTTCATGTATAATATATGTACATACTGGGTTAATATTTTAACCTTGTCAGAGTCGACCCTTCTGTTGTTATATACATTGGTATCAAAATACAAATAAATACACATATGTCATAGAAATATATAAGAAATGGAAGTTGCATTCAACGACATGTGGTGTTCAACCTTTAACACTTGTCAGGTTTCATCCTCTCGATGGCTGATTACCTCAATTGCATTAATGACCCAGTCAGATCGGTAGTACCTAGCTTCACGCATCTACCTCGCAGCCTACAAAAAAAAACGTAATAATATGGTTCTTGAAACAAAAACCATCTGGCTAGACCGAAATACGGCTTTATATAAGTCGCATAAAACGCTCAAACCCTGACCTTATTTGGCCAGGAGCTCTTGTGTTGGTCTGCAATGTCGGCAACACTGTGCCATGCCCAGTAGATGGCTACCTGGTGTGTTAACAATCTGGCAACAACATGGCTATTTATATACAACACATTACAGTATACATTTCAAATTATGGCCCTTTGTGTAATGATGTAATAACAAATAAATGAAAGGGGAATAATTTCAACATTTAAGAAATATAATATTTTACAATAATTATCCTATTTCTTAGCGTCATCGCTTGAGGTTTCTTCATATTAACGAGAAAAAGTCGGTAATATGAATACATTAATCAAGATATGATTCTAAGATTACACTACAGAAATATATAAACACACAATTCGTGTATTTAACTTTGTTGATTCCTAAAGATTTTAGAATCGTCATAGCTTTTGTACACTTTTATTTGTCGTCTGCTAATTTTGCTCTAAATTTCTAACTAATCCGGAAGTACACACGAACACTAAAACTGCTGATGTTGAAGCTTGCAGAACACACTTGTTCCGGTCTGATGTAGTTACGGCAAGTACAATGTTCTCACAGTTCATGTGTTGGATGTTTCACTACAAAACCTTCTGGATTACGATTGACTTGTTCATGTGTTGGATGTTTCACTACAGAACATTATGGATTTCGGTTGACTGCAGTGGTGTAGCTGTCAATGTTTAAGTTTACACGTTCACACACGTCTTTAAAAAGATCACTGGAATGTTCCACACGCAGATGCCACTGTCAAATTGGATAGTTCGCTTACGGTAAGTTTTTGAGCGAATGTGACACTGTTCTTGTTCGTAATATATACAATTAATAAAGTTCGCTTTCTAAGCACACACTACACAATTATACACGACAATCACTTACATGAATTAGTAAAATAAGAACACTATATATATTGGGAGTAACCCCTATCACATCACATGTAGACATTACACAGCTTTTTGTGAATGGAAAAAAATTATTCACTCATGAATGGCTGTGTCGGTCTGAGTGTATTTGTACACACTGCACTCAGACATTGGTGCTTACTGGGTCGGTCGGACAACGGGACAAAAGATCGGCAATTGAGTTGGTTCTGCCTGGGATCTGTCGAACCTCGAAGCTGTAATCTTGGAGTTTCAAAGACCAGCGCGCTACCATATGGTTTGAAGGTACACCTGAATTTATAAATCGCAACGGGCTGCTGTCAGAGTCCACGATGAAATGGCGTCCTAGAAGAAATCTAGACAATTTAGTTATACCCACCACTAAAGCTAGGGCTTCCAACTGAGGTATAGACCAAGCCCGTTCTCTGGGTTTCAGCTTCCTAGATACGAAGTACACGGGATGGAGGATGTTATTGTACTCTTGCAACAAGACTGCTCCAATCGCCACGGAGCTAGCGTCTGTCCGCAATCTGAAAGGTAAATGGAGATTGGGCAATTTCAGGATGAGATTATGTAAGCTATTATCAGAAAAACAAGCTAATACTTTACGGAATGCAATTTTTAGGCATTCATTGCTTACAATTTTCTCAGGTTTATCTTTTGTTAGTAAGTTAGTAAATACTTCGGTCAGTTCGGAAAAATCAGGAATGAACTGCCGGTAATAATTTATCAGTCCCAACAAACTTCTGACTTGTTTTTTAGTAGTCGGAAGTGAGAGTTTTAGTATCTTGGACACAATGTTATCGTCTGTCGTGACAAAGCCCTTGGATATTTTGTACCCCAAGAAGGATATTTCCTGGTAGGCTATGTCTACTTTCGCAGGCTTTACCGTCAGTCCGTGCTGTCTAATACGTTCAAATGTCTGTTCTAACGTCTTAATGTGCTCTGTCATTGTCTCTGTGTGAACACAGATGTCGTCTATATAGCAAATTATGTTAGGAATGTCCACTAGAAGGAGTCGTGTCATACGTACGAATGTGGCTGGGGCATTGACAAGCCCAAATGGAAGTTTGCACCATTCGTACAGTCCCCAAGGTGTGGCAATTGCTGTCAGATGTCTGCTCTGTTCGTCTACTGCTATCTGCCAATATCCTTTCGTCATATCTATCTTCGTAAAGAACCTAGCTTCTGTCAGTTCTGTCAGTAGATCGTCAGAGTTAGCCATTGGCTCAAGATCTAGAAGAGTTATTTTATTGAGCTTCCTATAGTCGATACACAGTCTTATAGTGTTGTCCTTTTTGCGTACAATGACCATTGGAGATGAGAAGTCTGATTGGGATCGTCTTATGATGTTGTTTTTCTCTAAGTTGATGATCTCCTGATGTAAATGTTCTTTGTAATGTAATGGAATGGTGTATGGTCTGCATCTTATGGGTGTGTTTGATGTGAGTGTGATGTGATGCTGTACTAATTCTGTTTGTCCTGGGTTGTTGGAGAAGATGGTGTTGTACTGTTGTATAAGCTGTTTGCAACTGTCTGTCTCTGCTTGAGTTAACTTTGGGTTGATTTTAATCTCCTTCAAGCAGTTTGTCGTGTCTAATGCAGGTGTTGGAATTTCGTCACTAGCATCGTCATCTTCATGATCTATTATCACTGTACAAGCTGTCGTATCGTCTTGTTCGTTGTCTCTGTTGTGGTATGGTCTTAGCATATTTATGTGAAATATTTTGTGTTTGTCTTTTATTTGGATTTCGTAGTCTACAGGTGAAATCTGTCTCGTCACTTTAAAAGGTCCCTGCCAAGAATCAGTCAATAAGTGTCTGTCACTAGGTAATAGAAGAAGAACGTCCTGTCCAGGTGTCAACGTTATTGTTGTCCTGTTAATTTCCCGAGAGGAGACTGGAATCAACAAGCACATCTTTAAACTTATTATCTGTTGGGATTATTGACTGACTTTGGTCTACACTCCTCTCTTCTGTCTTCCCTTCCATATATCTATTTCTTTCACTCTCTCTCTATTATTCCCTCAACACATACTCCGACAACAGTTCCTTTCAACGATAAGATAAAAGATTTATTAATAAAAAACTATGTCTGGTGTATGTATGGATATTGTCTATGTAGTTGGTATGTTCTTCTAGTGTGGCTGCCAGATAAGATGTTGATAGATAGTCTCCCTGTCTTCTCTCGTCTCTTCTCTCGGCTAAAGTACAGGACGGTACATATATACAACAGAACGGTCTCACCCTGACAGCTCCGCCTGCTTGAGTCTGTAGATATATCCGTTTTTTGTAATGAAAAATGTTCACCACTGTATGAATGTATTTAACCCGATCACCATATGCTGTCAGCTTAAACTGAATGTTCTTTATTATCTTATAGCGTTCTTAATTCCATCCTGGAAAACACGTCGAGTTTCTAGTATTCTCTATTTTTGTCCGGTAAAAGTTCTACACTGGATAGTTCTTAATTGGTATAGGCACTTTGTATGCACCTTGCAACTCTTCGATACTGAGTCCTTTGGGTTTTTTCTATTAGTTTAAATGATCTCTATTTTCCGTTCTCTGTCCTCCTTACTTCTTACGATGACAATTCTTTTCTTTCCTTTCTTATGCACAAGTGTCGTGCTTTATTACTTTAAAGTGCTTTCTTGTGGGTTATCAACACTGGGTGATCTTGACCACAGCCATCTGTGTTATCTCTTAGTTGATAAGTCCCGCGCTGGTATGGAAACCTGTGTGATATACATTTAATAATGAGATCTGTGTCTGCTTCCTCTTCTCTCCTATGTGAGTGTCTTTTCCTCCAGCCGAAATGAAAAGGCTTCCGAAAAAACCCACTCTGACATAGGATAGAAGATTCACCTAATCGTCTATACTATTCCTACTAATAGAAAGCAATGTTAAATGCACTTCACGCCAATCTATATTCCTATGTTAAACTATACTCTAATATATGAATACCTTATAACCATCCTATACTGAATTGGGAGTACTAATGCACCATAAATACACAAACGTTCTTCTGAACGCAGCACATCCCTTTTCATAATCCTTCTCTCCCGAAACCTACGAAACACACTCCACCTCTCACAAAGACGTAGCCACTCTTTTATAGGTCATCTTTGCCGCATAGTCCTTGACATTGCTGGACACCTCACATCCAGACTTCATTATCATCGTTAGTGGAAAATTACAGCTCTGAACCGTTTCACATCCATACCGCAATATGCTGTCCAATAATACTCTCTGCTTTTGTCGCAAACCAATTTTTCCACTCGACAGTTTACCTGTGCGGTTAGCGGCCCCCTTTCCTGTCTTGACCTATAAACACATGCGCCTGGTCACTCCTTTGTTTGTTACCCTTACTGCTTCGTTTGCTAACTCTTCTTCTACCTGGTTAGTCGGTGTATACAGTCGTCTATCTGGGAATCATTAACTCTCAGTATTTCACGACAATTGTCCTGTTACCTTTGTCAGCATACTGTCTATAAGTAGCACCAGATAATTTTAGTGCATTCTTTGCAATAATACAAGATTTGATTATTCTTTCACGCAATGATGTAACATATACGTATGATGATATGGGTTTAAGTACTGGAGTAGAGTCAGTTAACATTTGGTGATAAATAGTCAATGGGCCACGTGGTTTGGCACCATATATAAGTTCAAAAGGAGAGAAACCGGTACTAGAATGTGGTACCTCGCGATAAGCAAAAAGAATAGCTGGTAGATATACATCCCAGTTATTGGGGTGCTCTTGCGTTACTTTTGCAAGCATGTGCTTTAAATCCCCGTTAGATTTTTCTATTACTCCACTAGAGTGAGGATGGTACGGGGAATTGAAACATTGCTTCACTCCCAACATTTTGGTGAAAGCTTGGGTAGATGCGGCAATAAACTGAGTGCCCCTATCAGATTGGATAGTATCTGGAAAACCTATCCGAGAAAATATATGGAAGAAAACTTCCATTATATCATTGGCAGTTATGTTCTTTAGCGGAATAGCTTCTGGCCAGCGGCTACATTGATCAATGACAGTTAGAATATATTTATTCCCTCTAGTTGTTGTATGATTAAGAGGGCCCACTATGTCGACAGATAATTTTTCAAAAGGTCGACTGGCTAAGTCAGTAACTTGTAACTTTGCCTGTGGGTGTTTACCTTTTTTTACCAGTTTCTGGCAGGTGTCACAACTTCTGCAATATTCTTTAATATCATTGCAAAATTTGGGCCAATGAAACTGTGTCAATAATCTAGATCTGGTCTTAGCGTATGCCATATGCCCTGCAAGAGGTATATCGTGGGCAAGACGTAAGGCTTGCTTGCGATAATTAGTTGGCAAAACAGTTTGCTCTGTTGTGTTGTCACCTCTGGTATAACACCTGGTGAGTATATCATTTTTCATAGCAAAATGCCATTTTGCATTCTTGGTTACCTTTGGCTTTTGGCCGATCAGATTAAAATATTTTAACAATGAAGGGTCAGCTTTTTGAGCTGTTACAAACGTTTCCTTCATGGTGTTAGTAGGTAGTGATACTGGGCTAAGCATTTGTATAGCCTCAGTTTGATTACTTTCATCTTGCATTCTAGCAGTAGATCTAGTTACTGCGTTCACACATTCAATGATATCAGATGGTGATGAAACAATGATATCAATGATGTCATGAGATGTTAGTGCTACATTAGCTACCATACATTCAATAGGTGGTGTAACATTATCAATGATGACATTTGATGGTGATGTTACGCTATCATCAATACACAGAGATGTTATGTCATGAGGTTTATCATTCACCTCTGGTAAATTTCCAATAATTACATCACACACTGGGTTTGTTAATGCAGCGCACTTTACTTTCCCAGTGAGGAAAGGTGTTTCAATATATGCCCATGCTAGTGGATATTTCTCAATATTGCCTGAGAATGTTCTGCATGTTACGTGCCTGCCTGTATAGTCTGTAGGCATTATGAACGTTCTCTTCAGACCAATAAGTGAACTGCCCGTGTCACGAAGGACTGTAGCAGACTTGCCATTCACATATCCGTGATGGACGTTTATCCTGCCTTTAGAATCTACTACCAAATTAGCTTCTTCATTGGCAATAGGGATGGCGTGACCGCATGTTAAAATACCATCTTCATAAAAGGTGTTACAAACAGAACATTTATTTGCGCTAAACATGTCAAAAGCCTGTGCTGAGTTCACAGGATGTTTCTCTGGCTGTTCTTCATCTGATGACGAACTGTCAAACAAGGCGGCATTTGCTTTGTTGGTCATTTGCCTACCTTTACAATCTTTCCGATGGTGTCCGTACGCCTTACAGAGGAAACATTTACGCAAATTTCTGAAGGATCTACGCTCCTTATCTTGTCTTTTTACCATGTTTAGTAGGTAAGTATGATATCCTGGGTGCTTATCGCACATCTCACCTTGATGATGTGAAAATTTACAATAATTACAGTGATTAAACTTCTCAGAGGTAGGCCTATGAGGTTTCTGCCTACTATAGGGTTTGTACATAGTTAGCCGCTGCTACAAAATTTATGTCAGTAGCTTCACTGGCAAAACAATGTTTGTTGGCTGTGTAATACGCCGAACCACGTCTCTCAATCTCATCTACACTAGTGCATTCATTCTCTTGCAACAATTTTGAAAATGCTGATGGAATGGATGAAATAACTTTATCTCTAATGATCAGATCTTCTAATCTTTGATAATTTTTGTCAATTTTAGCTGCTGAAGTCCATTTGGTAAATATATCTCGGACTAAGCAGAGGTAATCAGAGAACGTTTGAGTCGGTTTTGGGCTCAACTTGCTGAATTGTTCTCTGTAACCTGCCTCATCTAACATAAAATGTGCCATAATCTTAGATTTCAGATAATGGTAATCTTTCCTGAGGTCTTTGGGGATGGTCTCAATGACTTTAAGAGGTTCCCCTGATAAACTCCTCATATAAACAATATTCCATTCAGACAGTGGAACCTGGTAATGTTCCATTAAAGTCTCAAAATTTTGGGTAAAGGCTACGATGCAGTCTCCCGAGGTATAATTACGTACAATACCTTGATATTTCTTGTACTGGTTTTCTTTCTCCAGTCTCTCAGATTTCTTAGACTCTTTGTTAATGGCAGTCTCGGTATCAAGTTGTTTCATCTTTAACTGTAACTCCAGTTCTTCTCTCTTACTCTGAGCTGCTATTTCTGCCTTCTTTAATTCTGTCTCTCGTTCCATTTCTGCTTTCTTAAGTTCACTATCTAATTCGGCTTGCTTTGTCTTTTCAGCCATTTCTAATTCAGCTTGCTTTGTCTTCGCAGCCAGTTCTAATTCGGTCTGTTTTGCTGCAGCTTCTGCCTGCTTTAATACTCTTTCAGCTGCTCTTTCATCAGCGTTCAGTAGCTTTCTCGCGAAGGTATTCAGAGTATTTATTCTCACTCCATTTCATTAATTCATCACCTGTTAACTTCAGTTTTAACCCCATATCGATGAAATCATTTAATGAAGACATGATGGAAAATTGTCAATGAAATACCAGCCACACAAAATATGTTATAAGTGGTTAGTAATGAACAATTTACAATTAGCTTCTATTGACAATACGTGCCTAAAATTGCATCCTTAAAGTATATGAAAAGAAAAATATACTCAAGTGCCCTGGATGCGGTGAAGAACGGTTGGGAATCGGGCTAGGAACTGTAGGGTCGCTACTTCGAAAACACAAATGACCTCTACGGCAAGGTTTCGGATGGTACGGAAAACCTGCTTTGTTTTTGGAGGAAATAAATTAGCGTCTATTTGGTGGTGTGTGCCTGCTTGTCACTAAGTGTTGATTAGGTTTGTATGGCGTTGAGTGTAATTGTATGTCGTAAGTTTGTCCGTCAACAATTTTTTTTCAACAAAACCACAAGTTACTTTCTTTCCAAAACTTTCTGCGTTCCACAACTCAATTCACAAAGACAATCTACATATATCTCAACACTCTACAACATTGATGACACATCACTTACATCAAGATGACATTCAGTAAGGACATAGACATCAAGTTTACAAGATGGCGACAAGGTCACAATGGCGACAAGATCACAATGTCGACAAGGTCAAAACGGTGACAAGTTTCACAAATCACAAATGTTTTACACGCTTACAAGATCAAACAATATGTATGCACTGTACGTTTATAAATAGTCTCCATGTTTAAATAATGTAGTAATTTATCAAAATGAGCCTTCCACGATCACATTTACATGTACTATAAAGTTTGACAAAAATTCTAAGTTCACAAACTCTAGTTTTAAATCGTTAATCACATAAACACGTTCATTTCAAAGCCGGACGAATGCCACCACGTCCACACATGTCAGGGTCTTAAACTTGGCTCGCTAACCTAACACATGTGAGACAGTACAAGTACAACGTGATTTGACGTAAGACTCAACGACACACCGTTCAATGGATTTATTTACAGATCATATACAGTACGATGATCACAACAATATATACTTGATACTTCAATACACTTACATCCACAATACAGCTCACAAGTCTATCTCTCAAGATGTCCAGACACTCGACTTTCAGGCACAGAAACCACACAACGCCTTTCTCTCATCATGCGTCCGTCCAAGTCCGTGTCCCAGAGCTGTCTGCCGCTAGTTCGCAACTTGCCTCCCACCTGAGGTGGCTTCACGAGGCATGCGTGCGTCTTGCGTCGTCCTTGCCTGACCGCTGGTCGCTCGTCAGCCAGCGATCTTGCAGGCAGGTAACTACCACTCGCCTGGCGGCGTAACGAAGTTACTGCATCCCTGCTGGGACCTAAGTCGCCTGGCGGGCGTAACGATGTCACTGCATCACTGTACCCTTCCTAGACTCTGACAATTACCCTTAATACTACTGAATAGTCTACCGCTGCTGTCACTGCCATTCCCAATATTTCTACATTTTTTCTACTGGTACTACACAATTAAAAAGAAGAAAATTGAAATATTTTTGTCACTTGAACCGCCACGAATGTTGGAGAGAACAATAATAGAGGAGTATATGCCTGGGAAAAGAGGAAGAGGAATGCCAAAGAGATGATGTATGCAGGATATGGCGGATCATCTCCAGATGTGTGTATCGGAAGCGGGGCATCTTGCTTATGATCTAGACGTTTTACGGAAGGTTGTTATGGGAGCGAGGTTCTGAAAAAACACGCTACTGAATGAACTACAACATTACCAATTACTTTTAATATCACTACAACTAAGTTAACTACTACTGCTACAACAACTTAACTGCTACTGCTACTACGACTACTACACCTACTACTACTACTACTATTACTACTACTACTACTACTACTACTGCTACTACTACTACTACTACTACTACTACTACTACTACTACTACTACTACTCATTGGCACCATTGGTGCATGTGAACACGTGGTCATTTCCACCATCATGCACCATCTTACGTCTCACACGCTCGGTGTGTGACTTATCTGCAATAATTTTCTCCTTTGTCTTTATTCCATTTCTGATGTTTTCCCTCCATGCAACACGTTCAGCGGCGACTTGCTCCCAATGTGCATTATCAATGCCTGTATCAATCATGTCCCGCTTACACACATCTTTGTATCGTAGTAGAGGCCGACCCTGGGATCTCTTACACATCTGTAATTCATCAAAAACGATGTCCTTTGGTATTCTACCTGTCACAGAATGATGATAGTTTAGTGATTCCCAGATAGATTTGGATGTACCATTAATGGCAATATAGGAGAAGGGTTAACAATCGAGTCGTTCAATCTGAGAGAAGGATAAATGGAAGGTTATTGATCGATTATCAGGGACAGGTGCTCGCTGAGGTCAGTGGCTGCCGCTCGTATCGGCCGACGGGAAATCGTACGGACACGGAGAACCGGGGGAAATCGTGGGGAGGAAAAATGAACGGCGAATGCTTTGAAGTATCAGCGTCAGGGGAACAGCGTGGGAAATAATCGTGAAGTTATCAAGCGGGGGGGTTCCCAAAGGGGGAAA
>JACEFZ010011337.1:0-20011 GCA_014155875.1 Cepaea nemoralis | reverse complement strand
GCAGACAAGAGCACTAACCTGCATGTCACAGCTTGGCAGACAAGAGCAATAATCTGTATGTCACTGCTTGGCAGACAAGAGCACTAACCCGTATGTCACCGCTTGGCAGACAAGAGCACTAACCTGCATGTCACAGCTTGGCAGACAAGAGCAATAATCTGTATGTCACCGCTTGGCAGACAAGAGCACTAACCCGTATGTCACCGCTTGGCAGACAAGAGCACTAACCTGCATGTCACCGCTTGGCAGACAAGAGCAATAATCTGTATGTCACCGCTTGGCAGACAAGCACACTAACCTGCATGTCACAGCTTGGCAGAGAAGAGCACTAACCCGTATGTCACAGTTTGGCAGACAAGAGCACTAACCCGTACGTCACCGCTTGGCAGACAAGAGCACTAACCTGTGTGTCACAGCTTGACAGACAAACGCGCTAACCATTATCATTATGTCACAGCTTGGCAGACAAGCGCAATAATCTGTATGTCGCAGTTGACAGACAAGCGCACTAACCAGTATGTCACTCGACTCCGGTTTCAAATATTATTTTCACTTAAGTGACTATATATCGCCATAGTAGGGCCATTGGGCCGGTTTCCGTGGCTAAGAGCATGCGGACGCGATATGTGAGCCCGCTTACCTGCATTTGAAACACAGCTGCGACCGATGTTGCAGAAGACAGGGTAGCGCTGGGTTTTAACGTGTTGTTATGGGAGTCGGTCGTTCAGAACGTAATGGCAAACTACTGAACATAAACTTGCCAAGGCATTAACAACAGCAGTAAAATGCTGGTGTTGACAGCGATTCCTGTAAATAGGATATGCAAAAAACAAGGGGGTGGGGAGGTAATCGTGTTATAGTTTTTTGTTTCCTAGCATCTTCCGCCATTTCAAGGCTCGGTGAATGGATATATTATTTTAGTTATTTATTTAGTCACGGTTCCAACTTCACAGCAACGGGTCGTCCCCATATTGCTCCATTCCTGTGCCAGTGAATATCATAAAATGCTCCTCACTGCCCCATGTGAACAATGGAATAGACAGGAGTGTCGGCAAGCCAACAGCCCGCACAGGTACACTGTGCATAATGCCGCCGCCAGAATGCCAACACAAAATCCTCCATGAAAGATACAGTTCATCGTCGATGACCGGAGTTTTATCCCATATGGCTCGGTCTCTTTCTGCAGGGCGACCCACCGAAAGCACCGCACAAAGCACGAACTCCGTAGCTACGGCGATGACTCCCAGGAGTCTCCTGAAAAATGCACTCGTGAACCGAAAAGGCAAACCAGTCAATCCAGCAACAGCCGTCCGTCATCGTTCCGAACATGCAGTTCACGCGAAAACAACCGCGGACAGATGCAAAAGCATTCCACGCGAAATTCACAGTTCACAGTGTCGCACCACGCAACTCACTCAGTAGCAGGGCGACTGAACCATAGCCTCCTTAGTCGCCTCTTACTACGTGCATGGTAGGCAACAGTGTTACTATTCTTTGCTCCCCCATATGGGCCCAGGCAACACACGAACGAATAGATATGTGCAATATAATACTTTTTCAATTGATTACAGGCTGTAATATTTTTATCACAAACGTGCTGTAAAACAAGCTTCACTTACCAATATCCTTGCTACAGCTCTGTCATAAGGGTCTGTAGGTAACAGTTTTGGTTCATTCGGCCATGTTTCATCAACATGCTCAACGCAAATTGGCGACTCGTAAATTGAACGACCTTTGTGGATGATTGCCGGTAAAAGACCTCTTGGGTTCACGGCCAGGAATATTGTCATTGATTCCAAATAAAGTGTGCACAGTTAGCGTTATTCTTTTCTAACTAGTTGTCATCTTTTTTTTCTGTCTTTTCTATTGTTGGTTAATGTTTGAGAGTTGAGGCTGACCGAGTGGCTAGAATGCCGGGTTCGAATCCTAGGTAGGGTGTGGATATTTTTTTTTTCTGGCAGGGGCAAAAAGAAAAGGGAGGCGTTATTCACAGCGCGCTGTGAATAATATTGAGCGTTATTCACGGCGCGCTGCGAATGATAGGCCTACTGAGACCTAACCCTAACCTTGCTAGTGACATACAGCACACCACACTCGTCTTTGTGCTTTTTTAAGAATAACGTGAAACTTTACGAAACTTGAAAAGAACGCTAATTTTTCTATCACCATTTTCGAACATAAACGTCACGCGGCGTGACCAATAGACGGTAGTAAACACTGAGCGTCATTCACAGCGCGCTGCGTATAATCATTTCGAAAAGAAAACTCTAACCTGCACAGTTCGCGGCTACTGCACTAGCCAGGCGGTCTTAATTCCTCAGGCTCAAGACACACACCCCCCCCCCCCCCCCCCCCCTCTCCCTACCTTTCCTACATTACATCGAATGGTACTACAGTCAGTAGATGACAGTTTTTTTTTTTTTTTCAACAAATTACTGTTTGTCAGATCTAATCATTTTCGTTAGACATTTACAAATGTATAAAAGATGTTAATGGTAAACCGTGTGTTATGAGTTGCTACCATGTAATTACTGTTGCCGTTGCTTATGCATTGTCTGAAATGATGTGAGTGTTGCCTCTTAAGTTCTGTGGATTGGCGGTCAGGTCCCATGAGTTCTAACAAGGACTCGCGTCTGTCGGAGTGATGCTGTGTCTCCCAATTAGGTACCAAAGTACCAACCCCACGGAGACTTTTGTTACCAAGCTCTCCTACCCCTCTCCAAACTCAGAAATCAGTGGGATGTGCCAGACCGGTACTGTAACTTCACATCTGCGGAGGGGCATGTTGGGATGTAACCAGATCATGATTCGGCACAAACTGGCAATGTTTGTTCCCCCAGAATGTAGATCTGTCAATGTCACGTGACTCCGTTTTAATTCCCAGACGGTAATACGGATATTCCATGTATTACTGTGGCGCCAGTAAAATGTGTCTTTCATTAAACACTGAAAATGTAACCACTCTGAGACAGTGCTTGTGCACCTCATTTGCGGAAACTCATCTGCTTATTCACAAACGGCCAATAAATGCCGGGGTTGATTTCGACGTCTTGTAGAGGGCACGGAATTGACATCAACGCGTTCAAAATCATATTTTGAAATACTGCTACCAACAATATTCTCCGGCGTAAGAAATGGACAGTGATAGCACGATGTGAAAGCAGAACTGTAAGAGAACAGACGAAATGTAGACAAGCAGGACATACATGACTCTATTACACACCTTGAGAAGTACTGGGTATATGGTGCTGGTCCCATACGTTTATAGACAAATACGATACTCGAAGGGTGGAGTATTCAGTATAACTAGTGTCTGGTAGCCATTGTCAGCTGGGTCAGCCTGGGAGCTCAGGTTATTGGGCTAACATCAGCCTCGATGGGGATTTAAACCCATAACTACATAGCCATCATGCCAGCCCAACACACACCACCCATTCCTTCGAGATTGAGGAGACGTAAGAAGAGAGGGGGTGGTAGGGAGAGAGAGACTTAGCGAGAGAGGGGCTGAGAGTGAGAGACTGAGATAGATAATATATATATATATATATATATATATATATATATATATATATATATATATATATATATAGAGAGAGAGAGAGAGAGAGAGTGAGAGAGAGAGAGGAGAGAGAGAGAGAGAGAGAGGAGAGAGAGAGAGAGAGAGAGAGAGAGAGAGAGAGAGAGAGAGAGAGAGAGAGAGAGTCATTTGGGAGTAAAACCAAGTGCAATAAAGTCGATTAATTATGATAATATTTCTTTTTCTTGTACTTGGAAATCCTTTTGGTCATCCTTATTCTGCTTTTAATGTCTGCCTAAAATTGCGCAGAGTCGTTTCTGACTTCGGCTGTTATCTCTTATTACGTGTCCAAGATAAGAGAAATGCATGACTTAATATTAAAAGTACCTCTAAAGTCGGAGTAGGTTCACTAGATGGCCAGGGACACTGGTAATAGGAACAACTAATCCAGACACAAAAATCAGTCAAAAGCACTAGAGGCAGTCGCACGTGTATGGACTACGCTTGTGTTCAGAGCGAGCGAAAAAACAACAACAACAAAAAAACAAAAATTGCAGTAAACATGCTTCGTCGTCCTTTTCAAGTGTCATGTCTGTAGTTAGCATTGGAGATCATGACTCCAAACTCCGCTAGATATCTGATATTTTAATGAAGTTGGTATTGGTGGGGTCGGGTGGAAGTTGTGGTGCAGATGAAGATATCAAAATAACATTTCGCGAGACAAGAGGAGCCTTTATTGCACTAGGACATTTGTTGGAAGTCAAGAGAAATTAAACTTGAATACTCATCTGTAACGTTAGGTCAGTACTACTGCTTTATGTCAGAAACACGGAAAATAACTAAAATAAAATCACTATAAACATTCATTAAGTGTTGCCTGCGCAAAATACAGGGCGTATTTTTAATGACTGTAGGTAGGGGAATCGTGTATGCGAACAAATTCTTCTTCTTCTTCGTTTTTCTGCCCCGTATCCTCATTTGAGCAGAACCATTAACATCAGGCTCAACCATCTCCAGCCAGGGTGTCATATCTTTTGATATTTCCTGCAGCTCCCCGGATGAACCCCACACATGATTAATCTCTGATTCTAATTCTCTTCTCCGTATGTTATAGTAAATACTAAACAAAGGACTTCAGTACGCACTTTAATGCGTATTGGGGAATTGGTGCCAGGCCCTTATTTTTATTGATCTAATAGGCACTCGGTGGGTGATGTGACATTACACCGGCCACCGTTACTTCCTAAGACATTTTCTGGTACTAATTTTAGGCTGCGTCGACCTGGAAACCAATGTCAAATTTTAAAAAGTCAAATTCGCCCTGATGTGGATCGAACCCATGGCCACCGGACTGACAAGCGAAAGTCTATCCGCAACGCTCCCTCAATTCCCAAGCTTCAAGTTTCCCTGTATGTCTTTAGTCCTGTGGGGTCCCAAAAAAAAAAAAATTGTCCCTGTATAATACTGTCAGGTTTGCTCCCTTTATGTCATATCCTGAACCTGCGTCTTTTTCTCATTCTTGGTTCACCGGGTTCTGTCTACTTGTCTCTCTAAGCTCCACATTCGCGATTCTATTCTACCATTTCAGTCCTTCTTTTCTACACAGACAAAATTATTAGTGATTCTGCCGTACCACTTTAGTCCTTCAATTCTGGGCAGACAAAAATATTAGTGATTCTGTCATCCCTTTTTAGTCCTTCTATTCTTTTATTCTAAAAGTAAGATTAAAGAGAGGGAAACAAATGGTTAGGAACATGAGACTTAATAAGAGGTTCTGAAAGTAGATAAGAAATTCAAGAACAATACATAGTGACTGTGAAAAATAGGTACAATGCAATAGCTAAAATACAGAGTATAGATGAACAATGGGAAATGTTAAGGGACTCAATTCATCAACTAGCAAAGAAGTCAAATAGCTAAGAAAAAATGGATGAATGGAGAAATCTTAATGCTGATGGACAAAAGAAAACAGAGTAAAAATGACAAACAAGAATACGCTAAGATAAATAAAGAAATAAAAGATAAATGTTGGAAGGCAAAAGAAGTTGGTTAAATGAGCAGTGCAAAAAATTGAATTAAATGCATTAAAGATGCAAAAAATATGCACAGACAAATCAGTGAGCTCACGGGAAGAAAAATAAGAATAAATACAGGGTGTTTGAAATCAAAAAACAGGAAAGATATTATTGGAGGAAGATGATATAATTAAGAGGTGGAATGAGTATATAAAAGAATTATATGATGGGGAAAGGGAAGAATTAACAGAAGAAAGTAACTTAGAAGGTCCACCTATTCTAAAAGAAGAAGTCGCTGACGCTATGAAATATATGAAGCAAGGAAAAACAGCTGGACCAGATGAAATCACAATAGAAGAATTAGAAGTATTGGGAGAATTTGGAGTAGATATATTAACCAAAATGTTAAATGATATTTACAGCAGTGGACATCTACCCAGTGATATGCTGAAATCTGTATTTATAGCTATACCAAAAAGACCAGGAGCAATTGATTGTGAAGATTTTCGCACAATTAACCTTATAAACCATATCACTAAGCTTCTGCTCAGAATCATAATGAGAAGAATCAGAAAGAAAATAAAAATGGAAATTAGTGAAGAACAGTATGGATTTGTGGAGGGAAAGGGCACAAACAATGCAATATATACATTACGGACACTAATAGAAAGGTCAATAGAGAAACAGAAAGACATATATTTATGCTTCATAGATTATACTAAGGCATTTGATAAAGTAAAACATGATGAGCTGATTAAAATGTTGGAAGATATCAACATTGATGGGAAAGATTTAAGAATAATAAAGAATATTTACTGGAACCAAGTAGCAGCAATTAAAATTGGAAATAAAGAGGGTAGTTACGAACACATAAAGCTAGGAGTACGACAGGGATGTGTCTTGTCACCAGATCTCTTCTCCCTATATAGCGAAGTAATAATGAGAGACATAAAAGAGATACCAGGAATACTAGTTGGGGGTTATAATATAAATAATATACGCTATGCAGATGACACAGTATTGGTGGCAGATAAAGCAACAGACCTACAACAATTGTTGGACACTGTAGTAACAGAGAGTGCAATGAAAGGACTCTTCCTTGAATATCAAGAAAACAGTAACAATGGTGATATCAAAGAAAATGGTGACACCAAAATGTGACATAGAAATAGAAGGAAAAATTCTTAACCAAGTGGATAATTTTAGATACCTAGGGACATTTATAGCATCAGATGGAAGATGTACAACAGAGTTAAGAGCAGAATAGGGCAGGCAAAGGTCACATTTCAGAAAATGAAGAGTATCTTGTGCAATAGGTCACTATCACGGAGTGTAAGAAAGAGAGTGCTGAAATGCTATGTATAACCAGTTTTGCTGTATGGCAGTGAATCTTGGAATGTAAATGAACAAATTAAGAAGAAATTAGAAGCAACAGAGATGTGGTTCCTGAGACGAATGTTGATAATTCCTTGGACTGCCAGAGTAACTAACGACGACTGCCTGAAACAGGTAATGAAACTAGAACACTGTATACAACAGTAAGAAAGAGACAAACAGCTTTCTTTGATCATGTAATGAGACGAGAGGCATTGGAGAACATCGTGACAACTGGAAAGATCGCGGGGAAGAGAGGCAGAGGCAGACCAAGAGAAATGATGCTGGACGGATTGAGACGGTGGCACGGAGGAATATCAGCAGCAGAGTTGATCCAGAAAACCAAAGACCGAGATCTGTGGAGAGCCATGAACGCCTACGCCAGCTGGCAGGGCACTTGTTGATGATGATGATTCTGCGCAGACAAAATTATTAGTGATTCTGTCGTACCATTTTAGTCCTTCTATTCTGCACAGACAAAATTATTAGTGATTCTGTCATACAATTTTAGTCCTTCTATTCCACAAATGTATTATTATATATTTTCGTCGTTCTCCGTGTTTCTGATCCATTCAGCAGTGTTTAATTTAATGTTAAAGTTACATATTCTAAGATTGGTACTAGGTTTAATTTCTTTTGACTTAAACAAATGTCTCAGAGTCTTCTGCATACTTATCGTAATATCTTTATCTGCAACCCTATAGTCTGTATAGTTACCTAAATAATTGTATGCCGAGGCAATTTTGCGTTCAGTAGTTTGCCATTGCTTTCTGAATGGTCGACGTCTCATACCATCGAAATCAACGCAAAGCGATCTGCTTCCACATCACCCTTGGCTGATTTTGAACTCTCGACTTGGTGTGTAACTACGTTTTACTAACCCCTAGTCACACTCGATGAAGATGCAACAGAAACGAGAGAAAACAACACGTGTAATTTCAAGCAATAGCTTATCTTACTAACTGATTCTTCTGTGGAAGTGAAGATCACACACACACATTCACAAACACACACACATTGTCGATAGTATACAAGTATTTACATCACTCGTTCATGTTAACTCTGTTACTGTTTAGAGAATGCTAAGAAAAAGACTTTCATACAGCTACAGTGTTATTACATAGAGCACACATTCAGGCTGACAACACCAACCTTTGGACAGGCGGATTGTGATATGTATACTTAACTTTGATCTGGTTGGTAACAATCTGTGTAATCTAGACAAGGACACAAGTGATAATGCTACGTAAATATCACAGATACCGAGCTACCAGACACGGTTATCTGTGACACGTTATTTTATCAGTTTATACTCTCAGAGGTCTCCAACATTTTTCATGTCAAGGCTACACTGAAAAGAAAGTAGCATTCCGGAAAAGGTCTGTGTGGCAGCGGGACTTCATGCGCGTGTTTTGAAGCTTCTGGTGCGCTGCCGGCGGGCTACGCGTTTCATTCCCTATATCGGTCAGTTCATTTTAACTTAAAAGTGGACTTATCGTTAAGAAAGCAATGACAAACTACTGAAAGTTAAACTGTCTAATTCGGGAAGGTAACCTGGCCAAAAAATGCCTGAAGAAGTCGGATGTGTCGGTCGAAAGGTGCAAATATCTCACCTCTGCTGGAAATAGGCACAACGCAATTACGTCTAAAACAACATTCCGGACCAACGCAGAAGAAGAAATTGTCTAATAAATCAATCGGTGGTTTGGGTTGATTGTGAAGTCCCGCAAAGGACATGCAATATGTTTAGCATTGTAGAGTTATCAGTATTTGAAATGTTGTAGTTTTAAATAATTATCATCTGTGAGGAATTTGTGTTTATGAGTAGCTTGGAAAAGAGGAAGTTGACAGCCAGTTTCGGAGATTTTTTTTCAGGGATACTCGAAGACCTTTATTTCTCTCTTTCTCTCTCTCTCTCTCTGCGCGCGTGCGCGCGCGTGCGTGCGTGTGTGTGTGTGTGTGTGTGTGCGTGCGTGCGTGCGTGCGTGCGTGCGTGCGTGCGTGCGTGCGTGCGTGCGTGCGTGTGTGTGTGTGTGTGTGTGTGTGTGTGTGTGTGTGTGTGTGTGTAACGGCAAGCCGCAAGCCGAGAGCATCACATGAAGCACGAACTCCATAGCTCTAGCGATGACACCTGGGATGTCCGGGAAAATTGCACTCATAGTTCTGAACGACGCAGTCCAAAGACGAAGCCAAGAACTCCAGAGCGGGAAGCAGGACACGATAGTGGTCAGAAATCAACAAGAACCTCTAGAAATGTGCACACGATTAAAAGAATAGATAGATAGACTGCTGAACACATTATATGATACTGGAGATATACCTTCTGAATTATGTAATTCTGTATTTATTGCAATCCCAAAGAAATCAGGAACCTTAGAATGTGATCAACATAGAACAATTAGTATAATGAGTCACATCACAAAGATTTTGTTACGAATTATCATGCAAAGAGTGAGGAAGAAAATACAACCTGAAATAGGGGAAGAACAATGTGGTTTTGTAGAAGGAAAGGGTACAATAAATGCTGTGTATATGCTGCGAACAGTTATTGAACGTGCTTTAGAAGTAAACAAGGATATACATCTTTGCTTTATTGACTACACAAAGGCTTTTGATAGAGTAGACATGTCAACATTGTGGATATGCTTGCAGATCTACAAATTGATGGGAAAGACATTAGACTTATAAAAAACATATATTGGAAACAACAAGCTGCCATAAGAATTGATAATGAAGTAGGACAATACCAACCTATTAAGAGAGGTGTTAGGCAGGGATGTGTAATGTCTCCAGATCTTTTTTCCCTTATACAGTGAAAATATTTTCAGAAATGTAGAAGACCTAAATGGAATCAGCATTGGAGGACGAAACATAAATAACATTAGATATGCAGATGATACAGTATTGATTGCAGACAATGCACAGGATCTGCAACAATTAGTAGACGCTGTGGTTGTACACAGTGAGCAGCTGGGGTTGGAATTAAATTGTAGGAAGACACAGGTTATGGTCGTCACTAGGAAGAACGAAGTACCACAATGTAATATACAAGTAAATGGGAATATTCTTCAACAAGTGAATCGGTTCAATTATCTCGGAACAGTCATAACATCTGATGGCAGATGCCTTGAAGAGATTAGAACAAGAATCGCCATTGCGAAGGTAGCCTTTAGCAAGATGAAAAACATTCTGACCAATAAAATGATGTCAATTGAAACGAGAAAAAGAGTGTTGAGGGGATACATAGAGCCTGTTCTTTTGTATGGATGTGAAACTTGGACAATGTGCAGTCAAGCTGAAAAACATCTGATGGCTGCAGAAATGTGGTTTCTGAGGAAAATGCAAAGAATACCATGGACAGATAGAAAAACCAATGACCAAGTACTACAAGAGACAAATGAAAATCGTAGATTGATTAGAGAAATTAGACGTAGACAGTCAAAATTTTTTGGACATGTTATGAGAAGAAATGGACTGGAGAACTTGGTAACAGCTGGCAAGATCGAGGGGAACAGACCAAGAGGAAGACCGAGAGGAAAATACCTGGATGGCTTGGCCACATGGCATGGACTAGACAGGAACACTGAGCTGATCCACGACTCTGGTGATCGAGTGAAATGGCGAATCATGACCGCCCACGCTTTCCGGCATGGCACATGATTGATTGATTGAGATGGCATTCGTGGACATACAGCAAGCAAATATAGATGCACTTCAGATGCTGTGGATGCACACAGTACTGATCTCAGATAGAAAAATGGAAATCAATCACATGTTTTGGTCACATCAACGAGGCATGCTTCTGTTCCTGCAAACGAACGCTAGGTGTCGTTTTCTAAATCATAAAATTAGAAGTACAAATTGTGATGCGTATACCAGCCAGTTGTCAACTGAACCGGTAAAAGCTCCGACATCTTTTCCTGGCTGGTCACGAGTCCATGTGGGAATTTCGTTGACCAGGATCGATATATGTTATCGCTACTTGCGGGCTGATAGCTAATCATGTTATTTAATCGTCCTGTCTTATTTATGCACAGACTAATAATACAGTAACACTGACAGTAAGATGGCCAGCCCATGGATGGTGCCGATGTTATTAATGACCTTAGAGAGATGTCGAGAGCGGAGGACTTTGGCGCCAGTGAATCCACATCGTTGTCCAGGAATAGAGAATTAGAAGTAAGAATTGGCACGACCAGACACGAGAGGCATATCTGGAGAATGAAGAGTCACGCCAACCAACACAGAACTGGCACTATTAGCCGTCGCCGCTGATGCGTATGTTGGTTTTGTATGTGTGTGTGTGTGTGGGGGGGGGGGGGGTATCTTAGCACCTACGGACTTGTCCGGAGTGCAAAGATACCGAACTAACTTACAATACTTGAACTACGACAGCACACAAATAAAAGCCACACTTAGGGGGGGGGGGGGGGGGGGGGGGGGGGGGGGGGGGGGGGGGGGGGGGGGGGGGGGGGGGGGGGGGGGGGGGGGGGGGGGGGGGGGGGGCTGGGGGGGGGGGGGTCGACCGCAGGCCAGCAAAAGATTGGAAACGGAACAAGTGGGAGGATAAAATCATGATGTGAATTAGCATCGGTCTCTGTGCCACAAGGGCGAAATACGGAACGTGTAGGTCAGGAGGTCCCTTTACAATCAATATTCATTGTGGAGATGGCGCTTGTTAGATTGATATTACTTTGAGCCCGCGTCATTTAACTGGTGGAATGCACTCAGTTGTCCTTTTTAGACATCAAGAACTATGCTAGGTTGATGGACAGACGGAATAGCAGAGTCCACGGGAATCTCGATACATGAAGCCCATAAATGGGCACTCTCCCAGTTTATATTTCACCTCAATACCGCAAGGTACAAGAGGAACAAGATGAGATGAGATGTTAGTTGTGGGCAACAAGGGTGACAGAAACCGCATCTCGGCTGCTTCCAAGTTCTTCCTAATTTGTTCATTCACGTCCCATGAGTTATTGCCATAAAGACAGAACAGGTACTCTCTTTCTTCTTCTTCTTCTTCTTCGTTCATCCGGAGGTTTTTTTTCGGATGTGATTGCGTTGTGCCTGTTTACAGCAGAGCTGCGTTCTTGCGCCGTTAGGCCGACACATCCGACTTTTACGGGCATTTGTTGACCGGGTTAACCTTCCCGGGGCTCTCTTTCTATTTTAATGACAGTGTCTTATTGCATACGATATTTTTCATTTTCTGACATGCAGCATTTTAAAGTCAAGAGGGTCGACTTCATTGCATCGGACTTTATCCCATATGGTTTCTTTCCGCAGAGCGAACTGTGCTTACACTTTAACAAGAAACTAACTGTGGAAAAGTCACAAAGAGAAAGAACCCGACTAACCGCACTACCGAGGTTGCACGAGCGGAATTTTAATGTTTTCAAATTAAACAGTTTTACCAAATGAAAATCGAAAAATATGTGAAATTAGTTAAATCTTTCTTTTGACAGGTTGATCGATATAAACTGGCGTCCGAGAGCATTTTTCGGGATATTGGGCTAGAAAGCCGGATTCTCCTTCGGGAGACCAGGGTTCGAATCCTCGGTAAGGTGTGGAGTGTTTTTCTGTCGAGGGCAAAAAGAAAACTCTAACCTGCACAGTTCGCGGCGACTGCACTAGCCAGGCGGCCTTAATTCCTCAGGCTCAAGACGCCGCTGCCATACACCGCATGGTACTTCTTCTTCTTCTGCGTTCATCCGGATGATTTTTTTCGGATGTGACTGCGTTGTGCCTGTTTACAGCAGAGCTGCGTTCTTGCGCCGTTAGGCCGACACATCCGACTTCTGCGGGCATTTGTTGACCGGGTTAACCTTCCCGGGGCATGGTACTATACTGGCAGTAAATGACAGTTTTTTGACATAACCAAATATATATATATCTCTTTTTATAAGAGTGATATTACTGAGGCTAAGAACACTCCATTATCCTCCTTGTAGGGTAGCGCCTCCATGGCCCAGAAGTTGACGTCTTTCTACGTAATCCCGTATATATATCGTGAGTTACGTAACCTGCGCGAGAATCGGTAGCGGTTCCCGCCGCGTTGATAACTTACTGGGTATGTGAGCCGGTCGCTCAGAAAGCAATGGCAAACTACTGAGCGTAATCTTGCCTAATACATCAACAGCAGCTTAAAATGCTGATGTTGGCTGCAACGTCCTGTATGGGATATGCAAAATAAAAAAGAAACGGTATTACAATGTGAGTTCGTTATTCCACTGCCTACTCTTTGTTGTATTTTATAAAAAGATGAGATGACCAGTTCCCTTCCTCGACAACTGAAAAAGTAGCCAGTAAGACAACACTACAGCGACTTAGACAGACCCAGTCTAACAAAACATGTACATATCTTACCTAGTTGTGAGTGGATGTTTGCTCAAGATATATCTTCTTTGCGGTAGCAAAACTACAGCAGAACGTTCGGCTGCAAGTTATAAACAGTTATATTCCCGTGATCTACAATGACCCAGCGAAAATGCTAGAATTGCTGTGTGGTGCTGCTGATGGGTTGGGTGAGCGAGAAATGGGGTCATGCGTAGCGTTATCTAACTGTTCGTTGTGTAAATTTCATCTCCGGCAATCGTTGTTAGTTACTCTGCCAATCAAAGGAATTCGCAACATTCGTCTCAAGAACAACATCTCTGTTCTAAGTTCTTCCCAATTTGTTCATTTACATTCCAAGACTCATTGCGTACAGCAAAACTGATTCTATATAGCATTTCAGCACTCTCTTTCTTACATTCAAGAGGATAGAGATGGGGTGGATCCGAAGAGAGTGGTAGCTATCACTCTGGAGTGGTCTCGGCTGGCAAATATTAGTTTCATCTTCGTACCAGGGCATGCGGGAGTACAAAGAAATGGGTGGGCTGACAAGCTCGCAGGTAACGCTACTGTGGAGGGCGGACGCGCCATGGACCAGGCTGACATTCTGAATGCTCCACGAGAAGTAAGACTTTTGCGAGAACCAAGTGATGACTGAATCTACTTCTTCTTTGCGTTCATCCGGAGTGGTTTTTTTCCAGATGTGATTGCGGTGTGTCTAAGTTATGCGCCCTTGGGCCGAAACCTGTAGGCCAACACATCCGGCTTTAGCGAGCTTTTTTTTGACTAGGTAGCATTCCTGGGAGACTCACTTTTGCGGTACCGCCCACAACCCAGCTGGCCAAGTTGGATCGGTCGAAGACATCGGTCATCCCTCAAAGGAAGGCAGGGACAGTCCATGGCATTTTCCGCCATCCAGGGCGGCTTCCATAATTGCAGGGCCGGCACATAGCGCCCTGGTGACTGTGAATCTACAACCATGGGCAGGCAGACTTGGAGAACAGCAAATTAAAAGAGGTGTAGCCAAACAAGAACACTACGCAGGAAGCCAAAGATTGATAAACCAACACAGAACTGGCGTCGTTAGCCTCTATATGCTGCAGGATTTGCTGAGGGGATCCGAGCACTTATGGGCTGAATGGTTCGATGTGCAATGAGAATGATCTGTCAACTAACTAGAACGTGCCTATTTCTTGTAATTGTTTTTGGTGGTAGCATTGTATCATGAAAGTTGACCAATGATATTTTGTTTATAGAATGTGCATGCTTCATGTCTGAATGCATCAACCAAGACAAAAGCATCTGTACTGTGGTATTCATTGACTAACAGAATTGTCAGTGAGATGCCAGATACGGCAATAAACGGCAGTGTAACCAATACAGAGAATACTCATATACCCATGAATACTTTTTGACAGAAGTTTGTCCTTCAAGGATCATGTGCGGGAGGTGGTGCAAATGATCGAAAAGCGACGAAGTGCTGTAAAAGTGATGGCAACGGCAGTCATGAGGCAAAGAATATTATTCAGACAATACAAGCATCTGATCACTTCTGTGATTGGTTTGGAAATACTAACAATATCTTATAGCCAGCTGGTGACGCCATGCGATTCACTCTCGGCTGGACTTCTCTTCTTCAGCATTCCGAGCCATTGAGGTTCTTTGCTGCAGATACAATCCGTCTCCATTCGTCTCTCTTGTGGACCTTCTCTTGCCAGTCATTGATTCCAAGTGCTTGTAGGTCTGTACATGTATTATCTCTCCACCGCCTTCTTGGTCTACCTCAGGGTCTACGGTCATTTATTTCCTGAGTGTAAGCGAGTTTTGTTTCCCTATTATCTTCCATTCTTTCTATATGCCCCAGCCATTGTAGTCTATTAGCCTTCATGATACCAGTGATTAGCGGGGACAGATCATAAATGTCTTTGTTACTTCTTCTTTTCCACTCTCCACTTTGTGTATCCCTAATGGGTCCAAAGATGCGTCCTAATATTTTGTTCTCAAAGGTTTGTAACAAGGCTTCGTCTCCTTTCGTTGTACTCCAGGCTTCAGAGCCATACAGCACAACTGGTCTGATCAGTGTTTTGTATATTGTGATTCTGGTGTTACGAGATAGCGCCTTTGATTTTAGTAGATGTTGTAGTGCATAGTATATCTTATTTCCAGAGTTGATTCTAGTTTGTATTTCTTCCCTTATGATGTTGGAGCAGTTGAAGATTGTACCCAGGTATTTGTATGTTTCCGTTCTTTTAATATACTTATATGTATAAAACATACATATGCCCTGCCATCCATTTACGACTGGTATAAGGTACTCCGGTATAAGATGTATCTTCTCCCCCGATGTGTCTCCACCTTGACGTGGTGGGGGAGCTTGCGTGTCCCATAGACCCCGTTTGCTTGCCGATGGGTGAAAAATTACATATCGGACAGCTTATGGGATAGGGACCAGACTAAGAGAGCACACAACCTGCTGCTCTGCAGGCATAGACTGAGGATAGCAGTCAAAATTTAAATGAGGTGCACAAAGGCAGAATTTCTTGGTCCGGACAAATCTCTTAAGGCTCCCTGTCGAGGGATGTGGCTGAACGTCTCTAAGCCACAAACCCTCGGATCTTAGAGCCAGGCTGATACCCGTCTACAGGAAAATAGAAACATGATACTGAGCAAGCTACATGCTCAGGTTTGATACATGTTCGAAGGCTCCCAGCTGGGGGATATGAGAGTTTCCCGGATGAAGGGGCCTGGCCGTTTCCCGTTCACTGCTGCACGAAGGTAAGGTGCTGAGCCGGCAGCACATGTAGCCTACCTCGTGAGCGAGTACAAAAAAGTCCGAAAAGTGCCCCAGTCGAAGGGTTACGGAAACTGTCTGTATCTAACTCATAGAGAGTGTAGACAAAAGTGGAAGAATGTCTCATCAACGCGAAATGGAAAGCACGGCGAGCGAACCTATTGCGTGGTCTGAAGTCACAAGCAAAAGCTTGAGTGGATGTCACTCGCAGTCTGACCGCCCCTGGTGTGTGATTGAGCGATCAGTGGCAAGTGGGATGCCCAACACATGGAAGTGAGGAACTAAAGCAGCCATGAGCAGGACGTGGAAACTCCTTGGGTGAGCCCAGTCTCAGAGCAATATGTGCCGGCTCTGCAATTATGGAAGCCTCCTTGGATAGCGAGATAATGCCCATGGTCTGCCCCTGCCTTCCCTTGAGGGCAGACCACGATATCGTTGATCGTCCTATCTTGACCAGCTGAGATGTGGGTGACATTACAACAGTCTAACGTGTCTCGAAACCAGAGGAAGGTTAACCTCACTAAAAAATGCCCGCCGGAAGTCGGAAAGTGTCGTCCTACGGGTGGCAAACTAAAAATTGACACTACGCACTTACGTCCGAGTGAAATGTCTCGTCCGAATGTCTCCCGTGCTAGGAACAGCTCTGACTACCTAGTTTCCGAATGCCGCTCTTGTTCGGAACAGCTCTGACTAGGTAGTTTTCCGAATGTCCGCCGTGCCTGGAACAGCTCTGATGGGTACAGGGACAAGCACATGTCCGAAAACTCGCTTAGTGGAAACCAACCGCAGAGCTGACTGGTTTGTGCAGGAACGGCCCAGGGCGAGCGAAATGCCCAATATATTGAAGTGAGGAATTAAAACAGCCATGAGCAGGACGTGACGATTCCCTCGGTAAACCCAGCACCAGAGCGTTATGTGCCGGCTCTGCAATTATGGAAGCCACCCAGGATGGCGGAAAATGCTATGGACTGTCCCTGCCTTCACTTGAGGGATGACCGTGTAGTCTTCGACTGTTCCAACTAGACCAGCTGAGATGTGGACGGTACCACAAAAGTGAGAGTCTCCCAGGATTGCTAACCTGGCCAAAAATGCACGCTAAAAGTCGGATGTGTTGGCCTGAGGGTTTCGACCCGAGGGTGCCTAACCAGACACACCGCAATCACATCTGAAAAAATCACTCCGGATGAACGCAAAGAAGAAGATGTATCTTAGCATTAAAGCAAACAGGGAGTATCCTCTATACAAAGCTTAAGATACCCTATGGACATAGGCTGAACAGAGGCAGGTCTTTAATGGCACAATCAGTCAATGGTGTGGAATGGAAAGGGTATCATGTGATGAAGAATTGGTTACGGTGCCGCCTAACAGTAAAGCATTGCCGAGAGTTACAGTTACATTGGGCTGAGGGTGCCGAGAATGGGCAGCAGGTCTTATAGTAATGTTCGTGCAACAACTGGCAGAAAACAACTCACACTATGCTGATGTAATTATATACACTGATGGGTCTTTGATGAAAGCTAAACAGTAGGTGGTGTTTCATTGCAAAGAGAAAATGAACACAACTCATAAAGGGGGAGTTTTAAACATGCTACAACTATATCTAGCATGAGAATGGAAGCTGAGACTGATGACGGCCTTCCAATGGTTTGAGGACAGCACAGCCAGACATGTATTTGTAACAGATAGACAGTAGATGCTTTGAAAAATGGAAAGGGTCTATTTCACGCTGAGTGACTAGCATTACTCAAAGGACAGTGACTGCAAGCATATGATGGATTTTCTGCATACTGTATGGTATGCAACCTGCTGGTAAATTAGCTTCTGCTGCCCCTCATGGCAGGGTAATTTTATGATTTCAGTGATGTGGTGAAGGCTCTATGGAATAGAGTGGTGGAACAGATTATCCATGTCTTAAAATTAAGACATACTTTAATAGACTGCAATCCTTTTACAGGACTTTGAAATCCACCTCAGCATTTATTGGCAATTTGGCATTTACTAGGCAATTTGTATGTTCAGCAGTTGATCACTCTTTTCTAACTGGCAGACTCTCATACCATCAAAATCAATGCAAAGCAGTCTGCTCCCAAATGACTGATTTTGAACCCTTCACCCAGTGTCTGGGAATTGTGAAATTGCGTTCACTAACCCCCAAGGCCATATTTGAAAATGCAGAACACATATGAAGAATAAATTGCTGATAACAAAATGAAGTACCACTACAAACTAAAGACAACTAACATCCATAGTTTCTTATCAGCATATAGTTTATTGTCTTGTGACATAATACAGCATAATCTAGTACAATTAAGCAACCAGAGCAGATGCTGTTGAAGATTCACTGTGGAAGATAAAACGATAAAATAATATTAACGAAGTCATTATAGCAACAATTCATATATTTATCCATAAACAGACTTAAACATATTAACTAAGCTTTTAACAATACTGGAACGTTTGGGTTGGTGTTGCAGCAGACATCTTTAATCCCAAAGGACACAAAAGGACTGTCTTTATGACAACAGGACAGTTGACTTGGTTACTTTTCAATTTAGCTCTAGAGAAGATCACAGAAATGCATTCCTTGCTGACAGCAGGTTTAACAGAGGAGCTGGGATATTGCAATGACTAGAATATTTGTCCCTCTGCCCAGTGGTAAACTGGGTTTCAACTTGTAAGTCTCACTTCTCAGTTCTGTTGCTGAGCAGTCACTGTAATTGTGTAACATCCTGCATTGTATGACTTCAAGATTCTCCCACATCGCAGCTCACTATTTCCAATGGATATGAAGATTTCACCTCCATTCAACATTATCAGCTGGTCGGGGTCAGGGGCTATGCACACATATTTATACAAGCAGAATGTAGGGGCCCTTATCTTACATGTTGCTTGGCTAACAATTCCACTACATGGGAAGTTTCAATCGAAAGCTCATTGCATTGGCATCATAAAAGGTGGCAAAAATGTCTTCGTGCCTACAAAATGACAAAATGTGTGGATGTCATCTGCATACTTGGAGCAGCCTGCGGTTGAAAGGAAGGCCTAATATTAGAAGGTGAGGCTAAGCAGCCTTGTGCAGGATGTGACAATTCCTTAGGTGAGCCCAGTACCAGAGTGCTATGTATAGGCTCTGCAATAATCAAAGCCTCTTTGGATGATGGAGAATGCCCTTGATCTGAACCTGCTTTTCTTAAGGGCAGACTGACATGCATTCGGCTGTTCTAGATAGACCAGCTGGGCCACCTCCTGTAGATGGGATGACACTGCAACATTGAGTGTGGAATATCCTGCAAAACACACTGGAAGGTTAACCGAAGAAGCTTTCAGATATTACCACCATCTCAAAGCTGGCTCTCTCCAGGCTCCCCCACATTAGGCTAGACACTGAACGCTTGCTTATGAAAGACAACTCCACATATATCACAACAGTTGTTAATAAAACATGGCCCTTCTCCTTTCTCAAGACACACACATGCAGTCACGAGGCAACTTTTACAGGGTATGGTGCATAAACTTCACCTCATCCCAAGCGATGTAAAACACAGATCGTTTTGTGAAGTGTACGAAACCAAAAAAGTTGCTCCTGCTCTTTACAAGTCTTTTTGAACTACAGTTACCCCTCTGCCGTGCGTCCACCTTGACGAGGTAGAGGGGCTTCCGCGTTCCAATGACCCCAAGAGCTATGCCGACGGTAGCACAGCTACTGGTAGGGTCACCCATGTCAGACAGGTCAAGGGAGAGGGACCAGACGAAGTGACGACAAACCTGCTGCCTTGTAGGTAGACTGGGGACAGTCAAAGGCTAGGGAAAGCACCCCAAAATATGCTTGTCGAAATCGGATGTACTGAGCCACAGGCTTGACAAAGCAGTGCAACGTAACTTTTTCATTTTATGATGCCCCAGATAAAATTTAAACGGGGGTTAATTTTGGTTGGGGGTAATTTTCCCGGGGGTTTAAGGGGTTTCCCCCTGGCTGTG
>JACEFZ010011336.1:10000-18722 GCA_014155875.1 Cepaea nemoralis | reverse complement strand
AAAAAATTTTTTTTTTCAAAGGTAAGGGGAAAAAATTTTTAAAGGGGGGCTTTTTAAAAAAATTTAAAAACTTTTAAGTGGGAAAACCTTTAAAGTTGGTGAACTGTATGCACGAATGGATAGACGTATCCAGGGTCTGCACACACGTCACTTTATTTATAAAATAACAGGATGGGTTGTACGGGGGAAAGATATAGGTGCTGTGAAATACCAGCTTTAATTATATTTAAGTTGTTCATAAAATATGAACATGGGCTCATAGTAAAAGGTGAGATAACGGAAGAGGAACGGAATTGTGGTTGGCAATGTCAATGTGAAATATAAAAGGTTCATGAAAACTTATGCCAAATTGTTTTATAACGAACAATAATATATTTCTTAAAGGTGTTTTAAAAAATTATTTTACAAAAAAAATTTTTTTTATTGGCAAGGGAGGTAAAGGGTGAATGTCTTAATGTACATTTACATATGTCCATGTGGTCATGTCGTGTATTCATTCTTCATGTTCTTTATTTGGTGCGCACCACTTCTTTACTTTTTCTAACTACATTGTTTTTGTACGTCCTGGGGTTTGAAAGAATGAGGAATCGTATAAGATCATAATTTTTGACACAGAATTTATGAGAATGAGGAATTGTATAAGATCATAATTTTTGACACAGAATTTATGAGCTGTTCTTATGATATGTATATTTGATACAGATAACCAGAAAGAACCAGAAATGAAGAATTACGTAGTAGATAATTATGACATGTTGGGGAAATAAAAAGGAAAGAAGGACTGGTTGGATTAACCGTGGTATTATATAAATAAAAGGCGAAGAAGAAGTATAAAGAAGTATATGGGGAGGTTGTTGGCAGACCATGTCACTGGGAGAAGAGTAAAAGATGTATTGTTTACTCAAACTTGGTTTTAGCATAGGTTAGAAGACAAAGAGGGAATGGAGTAGGGGGATTTAGAGTAAAGATTTTTCCTTTATAAGGAAAATTCTTTATTAAACATGGGGAGGTGTAACAGTATTGGGATCTAGTGGGAAACCCAGATACAGCACGATTGAGCATTGAGACTGAAAGGGGGGGGGAAGATGCTCAATCGTGACGTATTGGGTTGGTATGGGCAGTTAGAACCCAGATTGAGTAGCGAATGGAGGTGTACATCGGAGCTTTGTTATATTAAGCCTTATATTACACACTGTTACATTTACTTGTGTCTCTTCCTGTAGACGCTTGTTTTCTATTTCAGCTAACTTTACTTCCTGTAGACGTTTTGCCTCGCGTTCATTATGCCTCTCCTCTCTTTCCGTCTGTTGTTGTTCTTTTGCTTCGGCATACTCCTGTAACTCTTTACCCTTCAGGCCTATTCTTTCACCTGCTTCAATATAATCCATTAAAGTAGGCATCTTGTACTTGTGGACACGTTGCTGTGAATCAGCCAACTATAAATGTACAGACTCTACTGTTAGTCTTTGTGTCACTTCCCTAAGTACACCCGCACTCCCTGTGTACGTAAATCCGTAGTGCTACAATATCACTCTGTACTCACCCAGTCACTCTATAAGC
Source organism: Cepaea nemoralis (assembly GCA_014155875.1). NCBI lineage: Eukaryota > Metazoa > Mollusca > Gastropoda > Stylommatophora > Helicidae > Cepaea > Cepaea nemoralis. The sequence continues at coordinate 17,162 of JACEFZ010011336.1, read as the reverse complement.
ACTAGGTAGTGAGGGGGGAAGTATCACCTATACTCCCTCGTATATATATCTATGACCACAAGTTCATAAAGTCCCTGAAAATATTGTTAAACATACATATAAATACATATACAAACAAATGGATGATAACACTAAGTGATGACTATCCAACGCTAGACTTCACAAGCTGAGTACACGGAGACGATGATGACACAGAAATAAACCACAGTAACAACCACAAGCTTGTGTAGGGACATCCACAGTGCGCGTAATATATAAATTTAAACTGACAAAGACCACTAGACAGCAGAAATGACGAAAGATCACAATAAAAACATATATCCGAACACAACAAATATTATATGTAAATATAACGAAAAGAAAAAAAAAGAGAAGAAAAAAAAATTATAGCATAAAATTATACAGAAATCTGACAGTCAAACACAAACTGGCACGTTATATAATTCAGGACCGTCCCTGCAGAACCAAATAAACCGACCTTTCGATTTTCTTCCCAGACATTATATATGGTGCACCTCAGAAAGTAACTTTTTGCCCTGTCTCCCGGCCTTCGAGAAACAACACAAAAATCCCCTACTCTTGACAAACACTGGACCACATACAAATAATTGCGTAACACCCGACAACAATAAATATGACGATGGGAGCAAAACAATAAAAAATAATAATGTGTAACTGGTTGGCCGACAACTATGGGCCTATTAATCCGTCGCCAAAAGTTCTTTTTATTCAGTCACCAAAGTTTTGTTCGTTTTAATAGTTATTCGCCCTCGGCTGGAAATGTCTACGACGCTGGATTTCAAAGCGACTTGTTGTTTTGTTGAGTGGTTCCTGAATTCACGTGGTGATCAAAAGTTCCAACTGTCGGAAACGTTGACGGTAATAATAATTATCCAAAGTGTTCTTTCGATATGTTGTTACTCTCGTTGCGGAGATGGCGCTTTGCTGTATCATATATGTTATAGATTCACCAAAAGAAAAGATCAAAATAATGGCAATAAATGTTCAACGCTTTCACTCTGTACAGTCAGTTCTTTTTGGCAACTGTATGCAACTATGTTCGCGGAGATGCCACGTCATCAATCGTTGACAAAATGTTTGCTGATTATAAGGTAATGAACACAAAGGGCTTTTAACAAAGCCGAACATAAAGTCTTGTTTCACACAAAAACAGCTTGTTTATCCAGTTCCACTATGGGACATCTCAGTAACTTTCCACTGTCCACGGCCTTGACCTTGCCGGACACCTCAAGTCAGTACCTGAGTACTCTTTATCACTCTCAGTGAAAAATTCCTCCGTAAAACAGTTTTCACACAAACTTGACAGCCCCACCCGGCTGCGGTAGGGGTACCGTTACTATCCCCTTCATTCAACTGTCCGTCAAATCAGCGACTGCCAATTTTTCTCTGTTTTCCAAACATGTACTTCCCAGTACCTGGACGCTGGTGTACCCACCCGTCCTATTTACTGCGTCGAATAATCTTGACCAGTCAACTTGCAACAACACATTGCGCTTGCCTCCAGCACACACACACCTGTCAATTATCTTTGGTTCCCAATCCTGTCATTATCACCGACAGCGGATGTTCTACACACACACACGCTGCCCTCGCCACTCTGGATTCAACACTGGTCTTTTAGTTTCAGCCCTCCTGCCTGGTATCAAATTTACCTGTCACCGTAATGGACTCTCCCGGTTAGTCTGTATGGCGTGTCTTTATCACCGACTTTTGTGCTGCCGCTGTTTTTTGACACCCCCACTCGCTTTAGCGATATGGTTGGTTCCAATTCACCTGTAGTGGGCTTGACGTGAACTGCCGTAGCCAGTTCCCGCACGGAGACAAACTCAGTGTTTATACGGTGGACACACTCCGCTGTCCACCCTCTCTCCGCGAAGAGCCCACAAACATCTCAGAATGACAACACTGTCTATAATGTTCTTAATCGGACGTAGCCCTCAGATACTCCTTACTAAGTGACGAGCGCCCAGATGTCACACGTCTTCTTGATGATAATATCAATGTTCTTGATGTTCTTTGCTTGTTATAGTCGTGTGATGGTCGTTGTCTAGGTAACGATGTTCATGGTGTGTCAATTGAGATATCTAACTGTCTCTTAAACCAACTCACCCCCGAAGTGCACTTTCACCAGTCATGAAACAAGATTCCGTTGGCGCACATAATCATTTATTCCAGAAATAAGACGAACAGACGGAACATATATATATATCCAGAAACAATGTACATCCATAGAATATAAATATCCTCCTCACAATTTAACCAGCACACATCAATGCCTTCTCACGGCCTGCTCTTATCTCAATCACAAGACAGGTAATCCAGCTACTATGCACGGCTGGATCTTCTACAATACAACCCACACATTGGGTTGGAGCCACTGCTCAACTATAGAACCCACTCTGGTTCAGGCCTGTCTTCACAACTCGGAGCATAACACCACCCCGTTGTACGTGGACTACCGATTCCTTCGGTATCTCAAACTCAACTCCCCTCAGCTCGGAGTCCAAACATCAACTGCCCGCAGTCAGTCTCTTCTCTCACTCCGCCTACCGATCAGTTCGGCATCTACCCATCAACCCCCTGAAGTCCCTTGACTTCACACAACACACCACTGTCTTTCGCCCCATCCCCTGGGGTCCACACTCACCCTTCCCATTATTTCTAAGGACTGGCTGTTTACTCATAGCCAGGTCAGTCACTTTACTGTCTCCCACTTTCATCTCCATTCTTTCTCATGCCCGGCCACTCAACTCAATGTCAATGACCCAGGCTTATGTCAGCTGTCAACATCAGCATCTTTCAGCTGATTGTTGATTTCTTGGCAAGATTACGCTCATTGCTTTTGAGCGGCCGGCTCACATACCCCTAAGTTACCGACGCGGAGAGAACCGCTTCCAATTCTCGCACAACGTCACGTTACTTACGAGAGTATACGAGATTACGGAGAAAGTGGTGTAACCTCTAGACCACAGAGACCGGACCACAAAGAGAAGAATACGCTAAGATAAATAAAGAAATAAAAGATAAATGTGTTAAGGCAAAGAAAGTTGGTTAAACGAGCAGTGAAAAAAAAATTAAATTAAATTCCATTAAAGATACAAAAAATATGCACAGACAAATCAGTGAGCTCACGGGAAGAAAAATAAAAATAAATACAGGGTGTTTGAAATCAAAAACAGGAAAGATATTATTGGAGGAAGGTGCTATAATGAAGAGATGAAATGAGTATATAAGAGAATTATATGATGGAGAAAGGGACGAATTAACAGAAGAAAGAAGCTTAGAAGGTCCACCTATTCTAAAAGAAGAAGTCGCTGACGCCGGTAAAACATATGAAGAAAGGAAAAACAGCGGGGCCAGATTAAATCACAATAGAAGAATTAGAAGTATTGGGAGAATCCGGAGTAGATATATTAACGAAAATGTTGAATGATATTTACAGCAGTGAATATTTACCCAGTGATATGCTGAAATCTGTACCAAAAAGACCAGAAGTAATTGAATGTGAAGATTTTCGTACAATTAACCTCATAAATCATACCACTAAGCTTGAACTTAGAACCATAATGAGAAGAGCCAGAAAGAAAATAAAAATGCAAATTAGTGAAGAACAGTATGGATTTGTGGAGGGAAAGGGCAAAAACAATGCAATATATACATTACGGAAACTAATAGAAATGTCAATAGAGAATCAGAAAGACATATATTTGTGCTTCATAGATTATACTAAGGCATTTGATAAAGTAAAACATGTGAACTGATTAAAATGTTGGAAGGTATCAACATTGATGGGAAAGATTTAGAATAATAAAGAATATTTACTGCAACCAAGTAGCAGCAATTAAAATGGGAAATTCTTCTTCTTCTTTCGTTCGCTTGAAATATGTCTATATCTGCAATGTCGTCTCTTGCATGAATTGAACTGTTTTTTTCAGTTCACACAGTGGTCCATAGAGTTTATCTTCCACTGTCGTCTCTCTAGGCCAGAAGGTTTGCCTAGATATGGTATATTTTGGGCAGTCTTGGAGTATGTGCTCTGCTGTCTGCGACGCCAATCCACATGTGCACATGGCTGTTTCACCAATCTTGAATTTTGTATACATGTGGTTGCGTAATCTATTGTGTCCTGTTCTGAGGCGCAGAATAATGACTTGTTCTGGTCTGTCCATAACGTGGTAGTCATCTTGAGCAGGTTTTGGTGGCTTTCTGACTGATTTGATCATTCTTTTCTTTTGGTGGTATGTAACGGGCACATCAGGCTGTTCTTCTTTGGCTCCTTCCTTAGCCAATTGATCAGCTCTGTCGTTTCCGGGTACTCCACAGTGGGATGGTATCCACTGTATGGTGACTTTATGCTGACTGCTAAGTTCAGAAAGTAGTGTCCTTAGTACTGGCAATTTCCCAGAGAGGAGCGCCTCGAGTACTGATTTTGCATCTGTTAGTAGCACCACAGGTTGTGTACCATTGCTGTTATTTAGTAATTTCTCTGTTGCTATCTTGATTGCCTCAATTTCGGCATCATAGTTATGGCAGTACTTTCCTGTCGGTACTCTGGCTGTGTCCCTAGTATTATTTGGGTATTCTATGTACACTCCCGCTCCTCCATTTCGAACAGCATTTTGTGCTGACCCATCTGTGTAGACTCGGATCCAGAGATCCTGTGGGTATTCTTCATCAAGGAAGCTGAGAGTGGCTGTTCTGCGCTGCACACTGTTCTGTTCTTCCTTGTCAAATATTCCTCTCACTTTTGTCTGGATTTGTAACGATAGTCTATGCTCATCTTTCCATGGAGTTCGCTCTGGAATAGTTGTTAGGGGGATACCAACTGTGGGCAGATCAGTGGTTTCTCTGCAGAGTCGTTTGGCCTGGTGGATAAAACTACTTCTTTTCAACCGCCCCATAGCTAGGTTTTCAAATCTGTTCTTCATAGGGTGGCCTGGCAAGCTGAGGAACTTTTCTGCTTGTATTAGCGTTTTCGTATCTCTGCGCTCACTCAGTGCCTGTGTCCTCCCCATCTTCTCCATTTCCACTATAGGGGTTGATCTCATCCCTCCTGTGGTGACTCTAAGTGCTTGATTTTGCACCTTGTCCAGCTCTTGTAGTGTGGTTTTTGATGCTGAACACCACGCAGTTGACCCATATTCCAGGTGTGGTAGTATGCTCTGTTGGTAAACTTTGCTAAGTATTTTCGTACTGGCTCCCCATGTGGTTCCACTTAGCTTTCTCAGGATGGCTATTTTCCTTCTGGCTTTTGCTACTGCTTTGTTGATGTGCTTTCTCCATGTCAGCTTGCCATCAAATGTTACTCCAAGGTATGTTGGTTCTTTATCTTCTCTTAGGGGTGTTCCATTTATCTGGATGATCCCTGCCTTTTGTTTTGGAGAGAGGGTAAATAGGGTGGTGCTGCACTTGTCAGTGTTTATGCTGACACACCATCTATTTGCCCATGCAGCAAATGTATCTACAGCTCTTTGTAGCAATCTGGTGGCCACTGATGCATATTCATTTGTGCTCCACTAGAACCAGGTCATCGGCGTACATTGCCGCTTTAATTCCATGCGGTAGGGGAGCAACAAGATCATTGATGAAGATTAGAAAAAGTGTCGGGGACAAGACTCCGCCCTGGGGGACACCGTGACGCAGTAGTACTTTCTTGCTCTTGAGTCCGTCTATCTGTACTCGGGCTCTTCTGTTGTGCAAGTATGCTTTCACCCATTTGTACATTCTTCCATTGACTTTGCAGTTTCTCAGTTTCTTCATCAGACCTTCTTTCCAGACTTTGTCAAAGGCTTCTTTCAGATCTATCCATGCCGCAAGCACCAGCTTCTTCTCTTGGAATGCATCCTCAATTTCTTGAGAGAGGTAGGTTGTCTGATCTTCCGTAGAGTAGCACTGCCTAAAGCCAGCCTGCTGTGGCACAAGGATGTTTTTACTTTCAATGTACCACTGCAGTCTGTGATTGATGATGCGCTCCAGTGTTTTGCAGAGACAGCTGGTGAGGCTAATTGGTCTGTAGCTAGAGGCAATGGAACCATCTTTCCCTGATTTTAGGAGGGGTATCATGATTGCTTCTCTCCAGGCTTGTGAATCACTGCCTAAGGTCCAGCTGTTATTGAAGATCTGCAACAGCTTTGTTTTGGCCTCTGTTCCTAGGTACCTGATCATTTCATTGGAGATACCATCAGCTCCTGGTGACTTTCTCATTTTCAGTTTTGATATGGCTAGCTCCAGTTCGCTGATTGTGATGGGTGCCTCCAGGACCTCATGTACTATTTCCTTCTGTCCTGTATGTTGTCGTTTCTCTCGAATCTCTTGTTGTTTCTCTGGACTAATTTTGATATTGCTATCTTGTGCGAACGAGTCCGCAAAATGGTCAGCTGCTTGCTTTCTTGTTAAGATTTTTCCATCTTTATGTAGCGCAATTTTTGAGTTTCTCCCTGTGCCCTCGTCATTAAGCTGTTTTATTAGCTTCCACAATTTCCTTGTGTCTCTTTCAAAGTTCAGAGACTCCGTTTTCTCCTGCCAGCTTTTCCGTCTAGCCTGCAGCTTGGCCCTTTGAAATTTGGCTTTTGCATGCTGGAATTTATTGTGGTGCTCTTGGCTGGGTGTGGCCTCTGCTTGCTTTCTACACACTTCAACATCATTATGCAACTGTTCCAGTTCACTACTCCAGTAGGGTTTATATTGTTTACGGGCTCCTCTTGGTACTGTTTCTCGCGCTGCCTGTAGTATGCATTTCCCAAACTCTTCAACTACTTTATTTATGTCTTTCTCAGTGTTCAGGTTTCTAACCAATATGCTGGTGCGATGCTTGTACATTGCCCAGTCTGCTTTCTTGTAGTTCCACCTCGAGAGGGTGCTGCTTTCACTTACAAGCTCATTTTCTACGGTTAGAAAGACTGGCCGATGGTCACTGCCACCAAGTTGTTTCCCAACAATTCGTGTAATGTTCCACTCCAGGTCTGGTGAATGAAAAGCCAGGTCAGGTGTAGTTGTAGAGTGCCATGATCTCGAATAGAAAGTATGTGGGTCGGACGGCTTGTTAATCAACATGAATCTATTCTCATCCTGCCAGTCTTCCAGTCTCTCTCCTCTCTGGTCCATGTGATCATAGCCCCAGCTCTGCGAGTGGCCGTTGAAA
>JACEFZ010011336.1:0-5000 GCA_014155875.1 Cepaea nemoralis | reverse complement strand
TCACATATTTGTTCTCCATTTTCGCTGTTAATTATTTCAGTTGGGTCAAAGGGTTCTCCTCTGGTTCTCACTGGACTTATTATGTTTTGGTAGAAGTTTCTAGTTGCCTCGTTGTAGTATTTATTTAGGGTTTCTCCAAAACCCTCCAAGTTTTTTTTTTCTCTCTTTACTATTCTATTCACATGTCTTCTCGCTATTCTATATTCTATGTAATCACGTCCTTGTTTGCTCTTCAATCACTTTTTATATTTTTCCGTTTTGTCTTTTACAGCTTTCTTTACCTCTGCGATCCACCAACTTGTTATGGTCTTTATTCGTGTTTTGCGTTTTTTCGTGGTTCCACATGTTATTTGTGCATTAATTAAAAGTCTTGATTTGAACATCTCCCATTCACTGTTTTTCTTTCTATAGGTAATTTTACAAAGAGTTCAATTAGTTATTTTTCATAACTTTTCCTCACTGCCTCGTATTTGAGGTTGTTTAAGTTTACTGATTCGCATGGCATGTATTTTCCTGGTCTTTGCTTTCTTTTTCTGTTGGTTCTTATTTTGTCAACGTGGTCTGTGTTTATACTTATGTTGGGCACTTCCCTGGCATCTAATATATTTATACCGGGATTTATTAAAAAAATCCACCTGGACTTCCAGTAATAAAATTTCCCCTGGTCTCTGGGTAGTGAGATCGGATGCCCGTGTGTATTGTTGCGCACGTAAAAAATCCCTTGGCAGTTGGAAATCGAAAAAGAGTAGTCTAACGGCGCTGCCCGGGCAAAAGTTCGAGTTAAAAATATACCCAAAATATTTCAGGATCCTCGCCGATGCAACGGAGTTCGTGTATTGAGCTGAGTTTCTCCAGACTCAGGTTTGAGTTAGGAGGAAAATGGAGCACTTATGGGTTAAACCGTGTGCCGTGATGTTGATCCAACGACTAAACGACTAAACTAAACTAAACTAATATATTTCTCTTTCTGTTATTTCTTGTCATTATAAAATCAATTTAACGTTTGATATCTAGATCGTTCCATTTATACCAGGTGTATATTTGTGAGTCTTTGTGTTTATAGAATGTGTTTGTTATATAGAGGTCGTATTGGCTTTGTTTCTGTGTAATATGTTAATTAATGTTTTTGGTCATTCAGGTAATCCTGCTCACGACACAGGCAATTGTATTATCCCAGGTAAGTGATTGTTTATGTATGCATGGATGTGTTATATATATATATATATATGTATATATGTATATTATATATATATATTATATATATATATATATATATATATATATATATATATATATATATATATATATATATATATATATATATATATATATATATATATTGAATGAAGGGTAGCGAAGAATGCGAAACCTAATATTATGCTATCATATTAATGACAATAGAGTAACATGATACTACTATCAATGTCTATAAACATTCCGAACACTATTTATGGTTTTGACATTCTCTGTCGAGTGGCTTGATCAGTTCACACAATTCAAATATCTATGTGGTCTATAATATGTGTTGATGTCAATTAAAGAACTTTTAGCATAGTTAGGACTATATGTTAATTAGTTAGTTAGTTAGTCGAGGTTCCAACTTCACGGCAACGGGTTGTCCCCATTATGTTCCATTCCCGTGCCAGCGAATATCACATCCAATGTGAAAAGTGGAATAGACAGGAGTCTCGGCAATCCAACAAGCCCGCACAGAATGCCAACACAAAATTCATCCACACTCGCCACAGTTCATCGTCGATGGACTAAGGACTCGGCAGTCACCAGAAAGACCTCATTGACCCGGGGTTTCTAGCATGGCTCGGTCTCTTACCGCACGGCGACCGGCCGAAAGTGTTGCACAAAGCACGAACTCCGCAGCTTCAGCGCCGACTCCCAGGAGTCTCCCGAAAAATGCACTCGTGAACCGAAAGGGCAAAATAGTCAATTCAGCAACCGCCGCTAGCCATTGTTCTGAACATGCAATTCATTGTACAGGACAGATGTAAAAGAATTCCACGCGAATTTTACAGCTCACGGTGTTGCCCACGCACTCACTCAGTAGCAGAGCAACGGAACCATGTACTACCAGTCCAACATGAGGAAAATGCGATTGTAAACCGTAGCCACAAGCATAAACACACCACAGGCCCCAACGGTTCAATGCCTAACCGCCATGCTGGCGACCGGAAGACCTTGGACTATATGTGTTGATGTCAAGTAATTAGGACTATATGTATTGATGTTAAGTACATAACTGTTAGCATAATTAAGACTATATGTGTTGATGTCAAGTAATTAAGACTATATGTGTTGAAGTCAAGTAATTAGGACTATATGTATTGATGTCAAGTAATTAGGACTACATGTGTTGATGTTAAGTAATTAGGACTATATGTGTTAATGTCAAGTAATTAGGACTGTATGTCAACTGAACTTTAATAAGTGCACCCCGTTTTGTATTGGTTTGTAAAGATGAAAAGACAGTGCATTCTTACCATTGTAACATAATAGACATACGGTGTGAGGCGCCACCTGATGCCTGCTGTGGTCGGAATCAACCCATCCCAACCCGCTCCCTAAAACATGTTCTAGTATTCATTTTATGAGACCGAGTTAATTCTGGCCATAATATTCAGGACTGTAAAACATCTACAACATGTGGAGGAAACGATATGAACCTAAGGCCAGATATCAGCCAGCATGTAAGGTGCTATGCTGAAATCATAAGCTGGTTACATCCTAGACAAATTCTCCGTAGTTACGATACTCCAGTACTGACTGTGCATGCCAGGCCGAGTTATGATACTCCAGTACTGACTGTGCATGCCCGGCCGAGTTATGATACTCTAGTACTGACTGTGCATGCCCGGCCGAGTTATGATACTCTAGTACTGACTGTGCATGCCCGGCTGAGTTATGATACTCTAGTACTGACTGTGCATGCCAGGCCGAGTTATGATACTCCAGTACTGACTTATGATACTCCAGTACTGACTGTGCATGCCCGGCCAAGTTATGATACTCTAGTACTGACTGTGCATGCCCTGCCGAGTTATGATACTCCAGTACTGACTGTGCATGCCCGGCCGAGTTATGACACTCCAGTACTGACTGTGCATGCCCGGCCGAATTATGATACTCCAGTACTGACTGTGCATGCCCGGCCGAGTTATGATACTCCAGTACTGACTGTGCATGCCGGCCGAGTTATGATACTCTAGTACTGACTGTGCATGCCCGGCCGAGTTATGATACTCCAGTACTGACTGTGCATGCCCGGCCGAGTTATGATACTCCAGTACTGACAGTGCATGCCCGGCCGAGTTATGATACTCCAGTACTGACTTTGCATGCCCGGCCGAGTTATGATACTCCAGTACTGACTGTGCATGCCCGGCCGAGTTATGATACTCCAGTACTGACTTTGCATGCCCGGCCGAGTTATGATACTCCTAGTACTGACTTTGCATGCCCGGCCGAGTTATGATACTCCAGTACTGACTGTGCATGCCCGGCCGAGTTATGATACTCCAGTACTGACTTTGCATGCCCGGCCGAGTTATGATACTCCAGTACTGAGTTTGCATGCCCGGCCGAGTTATGATACTCCAGTACTGACTTTGCATGCCCGGCCGAGTTATGATACTCCAGTACTGACTGTGCATGCCCGGCCGAGTTATGATACTCCAGTACTGACTTTGCATGCCCGGCCGAGTTATGATACTCCAGTACTGACTGTGCATGCCCTGCCGAGTTATGATACTCCAGTACTGACTGTGCATGCCCTGCCGAGTTATGATACTCCAGTACTGACTGTGCATGCCCGGCCGAGTTATGATACTCCAGTACTGACTGTGCATGCCCGGCCGAGTTATGATACTCCAGTACTGACTTTGCATGCCCGGCCGAGTTATGATACTCCAGTACTGACTTTGCATGCCCGGCCGAGTTATGATACTCCAGTACTGACTGTGCATGCCCGGCCGAGTTATGATACTCCAGTACTGACTTTGCATGCCCGGCCGAGTTATGAGCTTTGGAGTGGGGAAGAAGATCTCCACAACACAATCCCCGTGGAGATGGTGTTTTGGTAAGGGACCAACCTCAGTCCGATATAGGCAAGAATCTCTCAGGACTAACAGGACCTGAGTCCGATATAGGCAAGAATCTCTCAGGGCTAACAGGACCTGAGTCCGATATAGGCAAGAATCTCTCAGGGCTAACAGGACCTGAGTCCGATATAGGCAAGAATCTCGCAGGGCTAACAGGACCTGAGTCCGATATAGGCAAGAATCTCTCAGGGCTAACCGTACCTGAACGCCAACATATTCAGCCTGAGCTGAGAGTTACGAGCACGTCTTGCTGAGGCTTCACCAGCAGGGCTATATGTGTATGTACACACACAGTAAGTACAGGGCTATATAGATGTATGTACACACAGTAAGTACAGGGCTATACAAATATATGTACACACAGTAAGTACAGGGCGATATAGATGTATGTACACACACAGTAAGTACAGGGCTATACAAATATATGTACACACAGTAAGTACAGGGCGATATAGATGTATGTACACACACAGTAAGTACAGGGCTATACAAATATATGTACACACAGTAAGTACAGGGCTATATAGATGTATGTACACACACAGTAAGTACAGGGCAATATAGATGTATGTACACAAACAGTAAGTACAGGACCCTATAGATGTATGTACACACAGTAAGTACAGGTTATACAGATGTATGTACACACAGTAAGTACAGGGCTTATATAGATGTATGTACACACACAGTAAGTAAAGGGCAACTATAGATGTATGTACACACACAGTAAGTACAGGGCTATACAGATGTATCTACACACAGTAAGTACAGGGCTAATATAGATGTATGTACACACAGTAAGTACAGGGCTATATAGATGTATGTGACACACATAGTAAGCACAGGGCTATATAATGAGTACCCCATAGTAAGACAGGGCAAAAATTA
>JACEFZ010011334.1:67500-77209 GCA_014155875.1 Cepaea nemoralis | reverse complement strand
CCAAAAGGGGGTAATCTAAAAACCCCAAAAGGGGAACTTTCCGGGAACAGGGGCCCCCCAAAGAGGTTTACCGCCCGTGTCGAATGAGACACGAGGAGACCGGCAGAGGACAAGGGACTTGAGAGAGGCAAAAAGGGCCTGCCGAGAGGGACTAAATATATATTCATAGATATATATATACATAGGCTAGATAGTGTGCTAGATTGTTGTATGACAACCTGTGTTTAAATGTTAACTATCTGTGATATGTAATATGCGCCAACGCATACTGTATATGTATATACAATAAATATTCGATCTCATAGCGAACAGATTTATTGTTGCCTGTATGAACCCAAGTTCAGTTACCTAGATAAGAGCAAGATGATGACACACATACACACACATACATACACACACACAAATCTGGGGAACACGGGAAAATGATTGTAGGGCTGCCGAGGTCACACACACACATAGACACACACACTCACACGCACACACGCACTTTTGACTCGTGATAACGATTGCAGGGTTACAGAGGGCCGAGTGGTGCTAAAGAGTGGTCACGTGGGCAGACACTTCTACCTGATCTACTCGGGCTCAGTCTTCGTCAACGTGGAGGACAGGAGCAGGGACGGGCGCAAGTTCATGAGGACAGTGTCCTTGCTGACTAGAGGACAGTCATTCGGGGTGAGTTCTAGACAGAGATGAAATAGGTCACACCAGGGTCAAACTGCGCACATGTCATCAACAGGACAGCATCTCTTGCAGCGCTGCATTTCTTCATTTGTTTTTCATATCCTATTTACAGGACATCGCTGTCAACACCAGCACTGCTGTTGTTGATATCTTGGCAAGTTTACGTTCAGAAGTTTACCATTGCTTTCTGAACGACCAGCTCCCATGCCATCATGTTTAACCCCAGCGCGACATATTTTGCTGCCAAATCGGTTGCAGTTGTGTTTCGAACGCGGGTAAGTGGAATCACAAACAACGTCCGTACCGCCTTTGCCACGGAAACCGGCTTTTCTTCATTAGAACTGTATACACATGACGATGTTGCTGCAACAGGCCTTCATCAGCAAACAACAATAAGGTAACAGAACAGCATACGAACAAACGTGGCCCACGTTGATGGCCAAGTCCTGTAGAGGACATCCCATGTTGATTGCCACGTCATGTAGAGGACATTCCACGTTGATGGCCACGTCCTGTAAAGGACATCCCACGATGATGGCCACATCATGTAGATGACATATCACGTTGATGGCCACTTAGTGGCCATGGGTGGATTGTGCGAGATAGTGGCCATGGATGAGTCAGGGGTAATTGTAATACATGTGACGTGCGAGATAGTGGCCATGGGTGGGTCTGGGGTAATTATAATACATGTGACGTGCGAGATAGTGGCCATGGGTGGGTCTGGGGTAATTGTAATACATGTGACGTGCGAGATAGTGGCCATGGGTGGGTCTGAGGTAATTGTAATACATGAGACGTGCGAGATAGTGGCCATGGGTGGGTCTGTGGTAATTGTAATACATGTGACGTGCGAGATAGTGGCCATGGGTGGGTCTGGGGTAATTGTAATGCATATGACGTGCGAGATAGTGGACATGGGTGGGTCTGGGGTAATTGTAATACATGTGACGTGCGAGATAGTGGACATGGGTGGGTCTGGGGTAATTGTAATACATGTGACGTGCGAGATAGTGGCCATGGGTGGGTCTGGGGTAATTGTAATACATGTGACATGCGAGATAGTGGCCATGGGTGGGTCTGGGGTAATTGTAATACATGTGACGTGCGAGATAGTGGCCATGGGTGGGTCTGGGGTAATTGTAATACATGTGCCGTGCGAGATAGTGACCATGGATGGGTCTGGGGTAATTGTAATACGTGTATCGTGCGAGATAGTGGCCATGGATGGGTCTGGGGTAATTGTAATACATGTGACGTGGCCGGTAGTTGATCATGGGTGGATCTGGGGTAACTGTGTGAATAACAGCACGTGGGTGGATCTGGGGTAACTGTGTATATAACAGCACATGGGTGGATCTGGGGTAACTGTGTAAATAACAGCACATGGGTGGATCTGGGGTAACTGTGTAAATAACAGCACGTGGCTGGATCTGGGGTAACTGTAATACATGTGACGTGGCCGGTAGTTGATCATGGCTGGATCTGGGGCGGGGGCGTAATGAGGGCTACTTTCTCCAGACGACCTGCTACAACGTGAGTCCGCCTCTATCAGTGAACATCAGTGGCCGTGAATGTATGTCATGAGCTACTGTATGTCTCCACTTCTTGTCCTGTTATTGTCCTGTCCAATTCGACTACTGAATGTCTTCACTTCTTGTCCTGTCTAAGTCAACTAATGAATGTCTCAACTTCTTGTCCTGTTACTGTCCTCTCTAACTCAACTACTGAATGTCTCCACTTCATGTCCTGTTATTGTCCTGTCTAAGTCAACTACTGAATGTCTCCACTTCATGTCCTGTTATTGTCCTGTCTAACTCAACTACTGAATGTCTCCACTTCATGTCCTGTTATTGTCCTGTCTAAGTCAACTACTCAATGCCTCCATTTCATGTCCTGTTATTGTCCTGTCTAAGTCAACTACTGAATGTCTCCACTTCATGTCCTGTTATTGTCCTGTCTAAGTCAACTAATGAATGTCTCCACTTCATGTCCTGTTACTGTCCCGTCTAACTCAACTACTGAATGTCTCCACTTCATATCCTGTTATTGTCCCGTCTAACTCAACTACTGAATGTCTCCACTTCATGTCCTGTTATTGTCCTGTCTAAGTCAACTACTGAATGTCTCCATTTCATGTCCTGTTATTGTCCTGTCTAACTCAACTACTGAATGTCTCCACTTCATATCCTGTTATTGTCCTGTCTAACTCAACTACTGAATGTCTCCATTTCATGTCCTGTTATTGTCCTGTCTAAGTCAACTACTTAATGTCTCCATTTCATGTCCTGTTATTGTCCTGTCTAACTCAACTACTGAATGTCTCCACTTCATGTCCTGTTATTGTCCTGTCTAAGTCAACTACTCAATGCCTCCATTTCATGTCCTGTTATTGTCCTGTCTAAGTCAACTACTGAATGTCTCCATTTCATGTCCTGTTATTGTCCTGTCTAACTCAACTACTGAATGTCTCCACTTCATGTCCTGTTATTGTCCCGTCTAACTCAACTACTGAATGTCTCCACTTCATATCCTGTTATTGTCCTGTCTAACTCAACTACTGAATGTCTCCACTTCATGTCCTGTTATTGTCCTGTCTAACTCAACTGCTGAATGTCTCCATTTCATGTCCTGTTATTGTCCTGTCTAACTCAACTACTGAATGTCTCCACTTCTTGTCCTATTATTGTCCTGTCTAAATCAGCTGTTGGATGTCCGGTCCTCAACAGGAGCTGGCACTGCTGCAGGACATCAGGAGGACCGCCACCGTGTCCGTCCGGGAGAGGGTGGAGCTGCTGGCTGTGGACAAGGCCGTGTTTGCCAGCGTCTGCCCCAAGATCTTTGAGCGGGAGCTGGCCGAGAAGTATTCTTTCCTTGGGTGAGCGGGAGCTAGCCGAGAAGTATTCTTTACTTGGGTGAGATCTTTGAGCGGGAGCTGGCCGAGAAGTATTCTTTCCTTGGGTGAGATCTTTGAGCGGGAGCTGGCCGAGAAGTATTCTTTCCTTGGGTGAGATCTTTGAGCGGGAGTTGGCCGAGAAGTATTCTTTCCTTTGGGTGAGCGGGAGCTAGCCGAGAAGTATTCTTTACTTGGGTGAGATCTTTGAGCGGGAGCTGGCCGAGAAGTATTCTTTCCTTGGGTGAGATCTTTGAGCGGGAGCTGGCCGAGAAGTACTCTTTCCTTGGGTGAGATCTTTGAGCGGGGACTTGCCGAGAAGTATTCTTTCCTTGGGTGAGATCTTTGAGCGGGGACTTGCCGAGAAGTATTCTTCCCTTGGGTGAGATCTTTTAGCGGGGACTTGCCGAGAAATATTCTTTCCTTGGGTGAGATCTTTGAGCGGGGACTTGCCGAGAAGTACTCTTTCCTTGGGTGAGATCTTTGAGCGGGGACTTGCCGAGAAGTACTCTTTCCTTGGGTGAGCGGGAGCTTGGGTGAGACTGCCTGTTGTAGTCACCAGTATCTGCTGGTCTCTGAACAGACGGCTAGAATACAGACACTGGCCACTGAAGCAACACTAGCTTCAAGATGCTGGGAACTAGAGAGGAGATCTCTGTCTCTGTACAGACAGCCAGGAAACCGTCAATGGCACTAGAGAGGAGCTTCACCAACCGAGGAGGTGAAGATTAAGTGGAAGTAGAAGGAGAAGAAGAAGTGGAAGAAGTGGAAGAAGTGGAAGAAGAAGAAGAAGAAGAAGAAGAAGAAGAAGAAGAAGAAGAAGAAGAAGAAGAAGAAGAAGAAGAAGAAGAAGAAGAAGAAGAAGAAGAAGAAGAAGAAGAAGAAGTGGAAGAAGAAGAAGAAGAAGAAGAAGAAGAAGAAGAAGAAGAAGAAGAAGAAGAAGAAGAAGAAGAAGAAGAAGAAGAAGAAGAAAAAAAGTGGAAAAAGAAATGGAAGAAGAAGAAGAAGAAGAAGAAGAAGAAGAAGAAGAAGAAGAAGAAGAAGAAGAAGAAGAAGAAGAAGAAGAAGAAGAAGAAGAAGAAGAAGAAGAAGAAGAAGAAGAAGAAGAAGAAGAAGAAGAGGAAGAAGAAGAGAAGAAGAAGAAGAAGAAGAAGACAGAAGAAGAAGAAGAAGAGAAGAAGAAGAAGAAGAAGGAAGAAGAAGAGAAGAAGAAGAAGAAGAAGAAGAAGAAGAAGAAGATAGCAGAAGAAGAAGAAGAAGAAGAAGAGGAAGAAGAAGAAGAAGAAGAAGAAGAAGAAGAAGAAGAGAAGTGGAAGAACGAAGAAGAAGAAGAAGAAGAAGAAGAAGAAGAAGAAGAAGAAGAAGAAGAAGAAGAAAGAAGAAGAAGAAGAAGAAGAAGAAGAAGAAGAAGAAGAAGAAGAAGAAGTGAAGAAGAAGAAGAAGAAGAAGAAGAAGAAGGAAGAAGAAGAAGAAGAAAAGTAGAAGAAGAAGAAAGAAGAAGAAGAAGAAGAAGAAGAAGAAGAAGAAAAGAAGAGGAGGAAGAGTAGAAGAAGAAGAAAAAAGTGGAAAAAGAAATGGAAGAAGAAGAAGAAGAAGAAGAAGGAAGAAGAAGAAGAAGAAGAAGAAGAAGAAGAAGAAGAAGAAGAAGAAGAAGAAAGAAGAAGAAGAAGAAGAAGATGAAGAAGAAGAAGCAGCAGCAGCAGCAGAAGCACTAAAAGAGAAGAAGAAGAAGAAGAAGAAGAAGAAGAAGAAGAAGAAGAAGAAGAAGAAGAGCAGAAGAGAAGAAGAAGAAGAAGAAGAAGAAGAGGAAGAAGAAGAAGAAGAAGAAGAAGAAGAAGAAGAAGAAGAAGAAGAAGAAGAAAGAAAATGAAGAAGAAGAAGAAGAAGAAGAAGAAGAAGAAGAAGAAGAAGAAGAGAAGAAGAAGAAGAAGAAGAAGAAGAAGAAGAAGAAGAAGAAGAAGAAGAAGAAGAAGCATTTGAAGAAGAAGAAGAAGAAGAAGAAGAAGAAGAAGAAGAAGAAGAAGAAGAAGAAGAAGAAGAAGAAGAAGAAGAAGAAGAAGAAGAAGAAGAAGTGGAAGGAAGAAGAAGAAGAAGAAGAAGAAGAAGAAGGAAGAAGAAGAAGAAGAAGAAGAAGAAGAAGAAGAAGAAGAAGAAGAAGAAGAAGAAGAAGAAGTGGGAGAACGAAGAAGAAGAAGAAGAAGAAGAAGAAGAAGAAGAAGAAGAAGAAGAAGAAGAAGAAGAAGAAGAAGAAGAAGAAGAAGAAGAAGAAGAAGAAGAAGAAGAAGAAGAAGAAGAAGAAGAAGAAGAAGACGAAGAAGAAGAAGAAGAAGAGAGAAGAAGACGAAGAAGAAGAAGTGAAGAAGAAGAAGAAAAAAACGTGGAAAAGAAATGGAAGAAGAAGAAGAAGAAAAGAAGAAGAAGAAGAAGAAGAAGAATGAAGAAGGAAGAAGAAGAAGAAGAGAAAGAAGAAGAAGAAGAAGAAGAGAAGAAGAAGAAGAAGAAGAAGAAGAAGAAGAAGAAGAAGAAGAAGAAGAAGAAGAAGCATTTGAAGAAGAAGAAGAAGAAGAAGAAGAAGAAGGAAGAAAGAAGAAGAAGAAGAAGATAGAAGAAGAAGAAGAAGAAGAAGAAGAAGAAGAAGAAGTGGAAGAAGAAGAAGAAGAAAGAAGAAGAAGAAGAAGAAGAAGAAGAAGAAGAAGAAGAAGAAGAAGAAGAAGAAGAAGAAGAAGAAAGAAGAAGAAAGAAGAAGAAGAGAAGAAGAAGAAGAAGTGGAAGAAGAAGAAGAAGAAGAAGAAGAAGAAGAAGAAGAAGAAGAAGAAGAAGAAGAAAGAAGAAGAAGAAGAAGAAAGAAGAAGAAGAAGAAGAAGAAGAAAAAGAAGAAGAAAGAAGAGGAGGAGGAAGAGGAGAAGGAGAAGAAAGGGGAAGGAGGAGGAGGCGGTGGCAGGCAGGCAGGCGAGACAGACTAGACAAACAGACTAGACAAATAGACTAGACAAATAGACTTGACAAACAGACTAGACAAATAGACTAGACAAACAGACTAGACAAATAGACTTGACAAACAGACTAGACAAATAGACTAGACAAACAGACTAGACAAACAGACTTGACAAACAGAATAGACAAACAGACTAGACAGACTGGATAGAGCGACTATATGAACTATACAGGCAGACCAGATAGACTAGACAGAGTAGAAAAACAGATATGTAGACTAGAAAGAAACAATAGACAGACTAGACATACAGACTACAGAGATGGAAAGGTTAGACAGACAGACAGACAGACAGACAGACAGACAGACAGACAGACAGACAGACAGACAGACAGACAGAAGATAAAATAATGTAAGATGTGATCAGATATCATAATATATATATATATATAGATTATATACGATTAGATAAGATTAGATTAAATTATGTTAGGTTAGATTAAATTTCAGATCTTAGTCAGACATGACTGAGCTACCGTATGACAGTAGACGGTACTACCTGCTTTCTGTTAGCGCCGAACGTTGGGCGCACACATACTTACATCATTTGCACGAACTCTGAGTTATTCACACACTCAATAACATACAAATACACACTCTCTCGCATACACTGCATGCATTCACACATACCCACACAAACATATATACATACATACACGAACATACACGAACATACACACACTTACACACGCACATACACATACATACACACATACATACACACATACTTACACACACAAACATACACATATATACACTCATACACACATACATACACACACGCACACACAAACCCATATACACACACACACACACATACACACACCCATACACACCCTATACATACACACATGCTTACACGCATAAACATATATATACATACTTACACATACACACATGTATACACACATACCAACACATACACACAAACATACATACATACATACATACATACATACATACATACATACATACATACATACATACATACGCAAATATGCACACACACACACACACACACACACACATACACACTCATGCATACACATACACACATACATACACATACACACACGCAAACACATACACGCACACACACACATACATAATATGCCTGGAAGAATGACCTGTCATGTGTAGGCGACTTCAAGGCCAATGTTGAACTGACTAACCTGATGATATTCCATCTCTGGAAATGCTGGTATTGTACATAATGTAATGGGGCTAGTGTAACTTGTCCATCTCTAGAAATACTGGTATTGTACATAATGTAATGGAGCTAGTGTAACTTGTCCATCTCTAGAAATGCTGGTATTGTACATAATGTAATGGGGCTAGTGTAACTTGTCCATCTCTGGAAATGCTGGTATTGTACATACAGTAATGGGGCTAGTGTAACTTGTCCATCTCTAGAAATGCTGGTATTGTACATAATGTAATGGAGCTAGTGTAACTTGTCCATCTCTGGAAATGCTGGTATTGTACATAATGTAATGGGACTAGTGTAACTTGTCCATCTCTGGAAATGCTGGTATTGTACATAATGTAATGGAGCTAGTGTAACTTGTCCATCTCTAGAAATGCTGGTATTGTACATAATGTAATGGAGCTAGTGTAACTTGTCCATCTCTAGAAATGCTGGTATTGTACATAATGTAATGGGGCTAGTGTAACTTGTCCATCTCTAGAAATGCTGGTATTGTACATAACGTAATGGGGCTAGTGTAACTTGTCCATCTCTGGAAATGCTGGTATTGTACATAATGTAATGGAGCTAGTGTAACATGCTCAAACATTTCTCATCTACAGCACATTGGATCTCTTCTCGACCAAGTACTGGAGTTCAGAATCGATCCGGTCCCTGGCCATGCAGGCACAGATTCAAGAAGTAAGAACTACAGGTTTTAGGTGTTGAGTAGTGGATGTGACAGCTCCCTTCCACCTAACATCTCTCCCTACAAGTTTTAGGTGTTGAGTAATGGATGTGACAGCTCCCTTCCACCTGACATGTCTCCCTACAGGTTTTAGGTGTTGAGTAATGGATGTAACAGCTCCCTTCCACCTGACATGTCTCCCTACAGGTTTTAGGTGTTGAGTAATGGATGTAACAGCTCCCTTCCACCTAACATCTCTCCCTACAAGTTTTAGGTGTTGAGTAATGGATGTGACAGCTCCCTTCCACCTGACATATCTCCCTACAGGTTTTAGGTGTTGAGTAATGGATGTAACAGCTCCCTTGCACCTGGCATCTCTCCCTACAGGTTTTAGGTGTTGAGTAATGGATGTAGCAGCTCCCTTCCACCTGATATGTCTCCCTGCAGGTGTTAGGTGTGGATGTAACAACATGTTGTGTTTTCTGTGCCCACAGTACAAGACAAACAAACTGATTGTTGCCAACAGCCTGGCCGAGGACTGGATCTACGTCTGCATGCAGGTCAGGTCTGCTGTGTCAATGATTGTTGCAAGTGTGTGCAATAGTTGCATGGATACAGTCTATGTCAATGATTGTTGCAAGTGTGAGCATTAGTTGCATGGTTACAGTCTGTGTCAATGATTGTTGCAAGTGTGTGCAATAGTTGCATGGTTACAATATGTGTCAATGATTGTTGCAAGTGTGTGCAATAGTTGCATGGATACCGGCTGTGTCAATGATTGTTGCAAGTGTGTGCAATAGTTGCATGGTTACAGTCTGTGTCAATGATTATTGCAAGTGTGTGCAATAGTTGCATGGTTACAGTCTGTGTCAATGATTGTTGCAAGTGTGTGCAATAGTGGCATGGTTACAGTCTGTGTCAATGATTGTTGCAAGTGTGTGAAATAGTGGCATGGTTACAGTTTGTGTCAATGATTGTTGCAAGTGTGTGCAATAGTTGCATGGTTACAGTCTGTGTCAATGATTGTTGCAAGTGTGTGCATTAGTTGCATGGTTACAGTCTGTGTCAATGATTGTTGCAAGTGTGTGCAATAGTTGCATGGTTACAATATGTGTCAATGATTGTTGCAAGTGTGTGCAATAGTTGCATGGATACAGTCTATGTCAATGATTGTTGCAAGTGTGTGCAATAGTTGCATGGTTACAGTCTGTGTCAATGATTGTTGCAAGTGTGTGCAACAATGGCATAGTTACAATATGTGTCAATGAT
>JACEFZ010011334.1:0-62500 GCA_014155875.1 Cepaea nemoralis | reverse complement strand
TGAAGTCTGTGTCTCAAGCATGTCTAGGTGAAGTCTGTGTCTCCAGCATGTCTAGGTGAAGCCTGTGTCTCCAGTATGTCTGCGTGAAAGTCTTTGTCTCCAGCATGTCTAGGTGAAGTCTGTGTCTCCAGCATGTC
Source organism: Cepaea nemoralis (assembly GCA_014155875.1). Classification (NCBI taxonomy): domain Eukaryota; kingdom Metazoa; phylum Mollusca; class Gastropoda; order Stylommatophora; family Helicidae; genus Cepaea; species Cepaea nemoralis. Next base: position 62,363 of record JACEFZ010011334.1, on the reverse strand, counting down.
TGGGTGAAGTCTGTGTCTCCAGCATGTCTAGGTGAAGTCTGTGTCTCCAGCATGTCTGGGTGAAAGTCTGTGTCTCCAGTATGTCTGCGTGAAAGTCTTTGTCTCCAGCATGTCTAGGTGAAGTCTGTGTCTCCAGCATGTCTAGGTGAAGTCTGTGTCTCCACCATGTCTAGGTGAAGTCTGTGTCTCCAGCCAGGCTGTAACTTTTGTAACACCGTGACCTCCATAGCCAGCCTAACTTGTTGCACTCTATTTCTATGTGTATGTAACCTCGAGGTCAGTTGTTACAGCACATGTCCCAATGCCTGAGTGCAAACCCTCATACACATCGTTGGTCAACAGGTTCCTCTATTTGACAGGTAACCTCCGTGAGTTGGTGGAAAGAGACCTAGCCTCTCAAGCTAGTCGGATATTTTTCTTGTAATTATCTTCTCCCCGAGCTGGCCTACCATCTTCTGCTCGGTCATGACCCAAAATCTCTGAACCCGTGTGTGGTCTTTGCCAGGCTTCGGCAGTGGTATCCGGTAACTCTGTGTCCACTCCACTCCGCTTTTCCTCCAAACAGATTCCATCAAGTGTTCCTAATATTCATTCTGGGGAAACTAAAAAACAACGCCCAGTAATTTGAAAATTGTATTCAGGTCAGTAGTATAATATACAAGCTAGTCTGTCAGTGTAACTATGTATATATTCGTATGTACTTCATCAGTGTAACAAAGTGTATATTCTAACGACCTGTACTTCATCAGTGTAACAAAGTATATGTTCTAACGGCCTGTACTACATCGGTGTAACAAAGTGTATATTCTAACGACCTGTACTACATCGGTGTAACAAAGTATATATTCTAACGACCTGTACTATACCAGTGTAACAAAGTATATATTCTAACGGCCTGTATCCCATGGACTCCAGTACACGAACTATTTAACCCACGTGACCAGCCGGCCATTTCGGTTACCTGCAGCACGTGCTCTGCTGTTTACAATTAACCGGCTGTTGATCCGGCAATTCAATCACGTGTCAGCTGTTAACCAATCGCAGATCCGGTAGTTTCAGGAGAGCCAACCAGCCACCCCAGGCTTGCAAAACTGGATCGGTGTTTACATGTACTGGGCTAAACAACGAAACAATTGTTCCCCACATTCATTCTTAGGTCGACACAAAGAAGCTCGCTGGTCTGACATCTGTACTCCTCGCGCAGAGAAGAGGGAACACAGGTATCTTCTTTCTTTTTTAATTTTATTTTGTTTTTGCTTTCTTTTACATCAGATCGACAGAGCCATTTAGAGGTACAGCACAATGACGACATGAGAGAACAGTTATTGTTCTCACTTGGACTGGATTATGTGCAACCAGGAAAGGTATCTATCTATCTATCTATCTATCTATCTATCTATCTATCTATCTATCTATCTGTCTGTCTGTCTGTCTGTCTGTCTGTCTGTCTGTCTGTCTGTCTGTCTGTCTGTCTGTCTGTCTGTCTGTCTGTCTGTCTGTCTGTCTACGAGGGGAATCAAATGAAAATATCGAGTTTGTCTATATGTGACATGTTTGGTTTGTCTATATGTGACATGTTTGGTGTGTCTATATGTGACATGTTTGGTGTGTGTATATGTGACATGTTTGGTTTGTCTATATGTGACATATTTGGTACTGTCTTGTCTCCACTTGTACATGTCTGTACTGTCTTGTCTCCACCTGTATATGTCTACAGCACCAGCGGCTGTGGGCGGGCGGGGATCACGTGCAGTCGACCCCGAACCTCCATGACCCGATGACCCTAACCAGCTTCGTACAGCGACAACTGGAGAACAATGCCCAGGACTTTGTCATTCTCAGCCTGGGTGTCATCGAAGCCTGTCACGTGTTTGTAAGTCACCAGACGTTATTCAACAGTGTCATGTCACCAGACGTCATTCAACAGTGTCATGTCACCCGACGTCATTCAACATTGTCATGTCACCAGACGTCATTCAACATTGTCATGTCACCAGACGTCATTCAACATTGTCACAATGTCATGTGTTTGTAAGTACCTCATTCTCATGTCAGCTGACGTCATTCAACATTGTCACAATGTCATGTGTTTGTAAGTACCTCATTCTCATGTCAGCAGACGTCAGTCAGCATTGTCATATCAACAGACGACATTCAACATGACACTGTTAGCACACGCTAATCAATAATGTTACAATGTTAGCAAGCGTTAATCAACATTGTCACATGATTACCAAACGTTAATGAACGATAACGTTATGGCAGTAGACGTTAAACACCATTATCACAATGGTAGCAACCGTCAATGAACAATCAACATTGTCTTATTAGCATGCGGTAGTCAAGGTCATCCCAGTCTGTGCAGAAGGCAATCAACATAAATGTCTTGTGCGTGATAATTTAGATAAATCTAAATTATCCAGGCCACTTGAATGTGTGGCCTATTCATGAACCTCATCTCATCTCGTGAAGTGTAAACAGCTGGAGAGTGAACGCTTATGGGCTCCTTGCATCGATATTCCCATGGACTCTGTTATACCCTGCGTCCATCGTTTAGATGGTCGGCCTCTTCCTCTGCTTCCCTCTGGTCTGTACATCATTGCTTGTTGTGGTATATTGTTAGTTGGTAACCTACTTGCATGGCCAAACCATTTACTTGCTGCCTTCTAATAAATCTGATCTGTGTCGTAGTCCATTAACATTGCCGGGTCTATATCCATTTGGGTCAGTCTGTTTATACTTCTTAGCTTTTCTAGGAGAAGTATGAAGATCCCCTGCCGGCTTGCTAGGCCAGTCGCAGGTTTAGAACAAAAAATCTGACCACAGGGAGCCCATCCCCTATGACGAGCCATAACCCCGTTAGCCCATGACCTCGCGGTCATGGTTTATCAGTCTATTCATGTTCATGAGATACATTTAGAATCATCCTGTATGAAGTCAACACATTCGAGACTGACTATTTAGGAGAAATTCCTGTGGGCAAGCAGTCTATTGATGGCGTCCAGAATGACGTGATTATTTGGACCAACACTTAGACAGTCTACCATGATTGATGTGAAACCACTTGAAGGGAGAAATGTCACACATTCACTTTGTCTGCACGAGGACAGATAGAGGAGTTGGTTCTATGATAAGGATTACTCGCTCCGTTATTTGCGTGGATTGTTGACTGTCCATGGCTTCTAAGAGAGCTGGAATGGTACCTTCAAGCTGACAGTACTACGCATCTCACCGGGGAGCATGACCTATATGTCCTCTTTCAGTAGAATTATGTACACAAATATCATCATCATCATCATATTATCACCTCATGCAGAGGAAATAAACACAGTGGTAGTTTGTTCAAACTCATAGTTGGTCTATTATTCTAACTGTAAATGTTTGTGTAGCTTAATTGAGTGCACGCATTGGTAAAACAGTTAGTGGGGGTTCGAGTATAATTGTCCAGGGGGAGACACGTGAGGGAGGTACCTTGCCTATACAGCTTTATTGCACCAAGCTTATCCTGCATATCTCAATTCCTCTTTCTCACTCCTAGGGATACCAAGAGCAGCTATTTCTATCCTTTCAATAAGCCACTTCTGGGCTATTTTCTTGAGTATCTAGGGACTGCGTCTTCAGTCAGCCAACAGACATGTGTCCCGAGCTTTCTCTCTGGGATTTGGGGCGGTAAGTTAGTCACTTCTGACAAGGTTAAGGGATCTCAAACTGCACCGAGAACTAAACACCAGTAGGAGAGCACTCAAATATTTTTCCTTCGAACGAACGAACGAACGAAAATCTTTATTTTCAAAGGGTTTAGAATTGGGCACGCAGGCCCGTCAGACATTCTGCCCTTCTTTTCTATTTCCTCTCATACATTCTTTCATTCAACATCTCTTATGACGCAAATCTTTGACAACAAAAGAACAATAAGCATTAAAACGCATGAAAAATAATTAATAATACATGACTCAATGAGGCAGTGTTTAACATGGGCATTATAAATACCCAAGGAAAGTGTAACGTGCCATACATATGGGAATTTTTTTCGGCTAGTTGTCGTTTGAGATAATTTACCCTTATTATTGTCTTTTTTATGTTTGTATGTTGTTTGCTTATGGGGGAATGTAGTCTGTCCTGAGGTAGTGTTCAAACAGGTTGCGACTGTATGTATAATGATTGGTGGTGTCTTCGATTTCTTGTGGAAGATTGTTCCACGACTGAGTGGCAGAGTATGCTAAGCTTGTTTTATATATGTCTATCCTAGGTTTAGGGACATGAAGTATATTTAGTCGTTCGCTTTGTCTTGCGTTATATTTAAATAATGGCCAAAGGTAGCTTGGAGCATTTTGAAATAGGATTTTGTGAATTAGTTTAGCGTTATTAAAGAGTAGGCGTTTGTGTTGAGGCAGTAACCGAAGACGTTTATGTAGGTCAGAATTGTCTGTAAGCTTATCACCATTAATTAAACGCACTGCCCTTTTCTGGAGTGAATAAAAGCGTTTTGTTATTGATTTGGAGCATCCATCCCAGATTGTGGAGCAATAATCAATATGTGTTTGTATGTGGGAAGTATCTTGTGTTTTCGTCGAGGAAATTTTTTAATTCTGGCAAGTTGGTATACATTTTGGCTATTTGTTTAACTAGAGCATGAACATTGGAATTAAAAGATAGATTTTTATCTATGATAAGACCCAGTTCCTTGTGCTCGGTTACACTTTCTATAGGCGTGCTACCAATGTGCAGCTGGAGAGTTCTCTGCGAGTTTACAGTGTGAAGACTTTGCCTGGTTCCTATTAACATAGATTTTGTTTTAGAAATAGTTAATTTGCATGCGGTTTGCATGACTCCAGTTAACTACACTATTTATTTCCTGTTGCAAGGATAATTCTAGCACATTACGATCAATAGCGTTTGTATATACTGTGCAGTCGTCTGCAAATAAATCGCAGGACGATGACAGATATAAGGGAAGATCATTTATATAAATGGCAAATAACAGAGGGCCAAGTATAGACCCCTGAGGTACTCCAGTATTAATGGTAATGGCTTGGGATAGAGATTTATTGTGTGATACTACTTGTTTTCTGTCTATTAATGTCACTATATTAAAGCTTACTTTCATTGTTTCTAGTTTTTTTTTTTTTTAATAGAATAGTATGATCTATCATATCGAATGTTTTTCTAAAGTCTGTAAACACGGTTCCGCATAGAGTATTGTTGTTAATATTTTGGTGCCAGTTTTCTATCATGTTTATTAGGGCCGTATTATAAGAATTTATATCCAATAGCCAGGACACCCCAAGTAGTTTTCCTTCAGTTCCCGCAGCATGATAATGTAAAAACCGTAGATCCATTTTTTCCAATATTAGCACTCTCTGCTTCGCACTACGGCAGTTCCAATTCACGACCAGTACATGTTTGAGTCGCATATGATGGTTCCACCTACCCCTCCTAGCTCCAGCCCTCTTCTTTCTTCCCCCTCCCCCTCTCACCTAATCTTCTCCTCCGTTTTTTTGTCTCCCCGCTGGCTGTTGTCAAAGGTATTGAATAAAGAGCACGCACTCCATTGCTCCTGAGATTATTCTTCTTAATTTCCATAGTTGTTGTGATCTGAAAGCAAGAACTAACCGGTCACCCTAATAGAGCCTGCCTGCTAAGGAAGGGGCAGGGGATGCCCCTCTGGAATCCATATGTCTGGCGCCGCCTCACCTGCATACCAGATGTTTCACGTTCACATCCAGCTAACCCGTTGCCATTCAGTCTTCAGCACGTTGGTTCACTTTGAACTTGGGGGTTTATAATTGGAATTTTCTGTGTCCTAGTTGGGCTGTTGTTCTTAGCTAACGGGCCCCAACTACCCGGGGGGCAAGAGGTTATAGCGCCTCGACTTGTTTGGTGAACACATATTCAAACATATGCAGGTATTTTCTAAGTATTCCAGGTCCCAACCTGCAATCCCACCGCCCCTCAGTGCCCGCCGCCAGTGTTTCGACGACTGCTGTTGGACAAGGACCTTTTTTCACGGCTTAAGCCGCACTGGAGATATGGTGCTGCAAGCATATTTTATAGACGAATCGGCGGGCCAGGTAGCCAGTAGACTGTGTACAGCTGGTGTGGGACCATGGCCGGTATCGCGAGCGCCGTTGCACTTTGGTGGGATTCTCCTTACGCGCTCTGTTCGGGGAGACTGGAACGCTTGTGGACCATGAAAGTGGTTCTTCAACACAGCCACCATGGCAAGCTGTGAATTTTTCTCTGACAGATGAGAACAGTGTGTGACTGTATCAATGTACTGTGCCAGCTGTTGGTAGCGATGAGAGCGGTGTGTTACTATATCAATATACTGTGACAGCTGTTGGTAGAGATGAGAGCTGTGTGTGACTGTAGCAATATACTGTATTAGTACACACGGGGAGCCTCCGTGGCGAAGTGGTGAAGCCATCTACCTCGCACTCCGAAGGTTGTGGGTTCGATTGATTCCTGGCTGCTTCTTTCGGTTGAAGGGTACATTTTTCTCGAAGATTCCTAGGGGTCGTCGCTTGAGCTACGGAGATCGTGCTTTATACGACGCTTTCGGCAGGCCGCCTTGCAGAAAGAGATAGAGCCATATGGGATTAAACCTGATGCAATGAAGTCAATCCTCTCGACTTTTCAGACATTTCAAACTGTACCAGCTTCTGATGCTGGTAGAGATGGGGAGCTCCTGGTGTTATTATTATATCCCACACTCGAATATGTGTTGTGCCATTCACTTGTATCATCCTTGTTGCATATTAGTGTGTGTGAAACACAACATTAGCTGAATGTCAACCTACCATATTTTACTCCAGGATCTGCCGTCACTACTGACTGACCAGTCGGACTCTCAACGACCGGGCCCCCTGATGTTGGTCAGTAAAGGGGCCAAGATAATCAGGATCCGGAAAACGGCCTTCTTTGACCATGCCTCACAGCAGGGCTGGAGAATGCTCGAACTCTGGGCCCGCAAGCGAAGGTCAGTGTGAGTGTACATAGATTACTGGGTCAGCAAGCGAAGGTCAGCGTGAGTGTACATACATTACTGGGCCAACAAGCGAAGGTCAGTGTGAGTGTACATACATTACTGGGCCAACAAGCGAAGGTCAGCGTGAGTGTACATAGATTTCTGGGCCAGTTAGCGGAAGTAAGTGTGAGTGTACATAGATTTCTGGGTCAGCAAGCAGAGGTAAAAGTGAGTGTCTACATTACTGGGGGCCCGTTAGCGGAGGTAAGTGTGAGTGTACATACATTACTGGGCCAGTTAGCGGAGGTAAGTGTGAGTGTACATACTTACTGGGCCAGTTAGCGGGGTAAGTGGAGTGTCATACATTACGGGGCCAGTTAGCGGAGGTAAGTGTGAGTGTACATACATTACTGGGCCAGTTACGGAGGTAAGTGTGAGTGTACATACATTACTGGGCCAGCAAACGGGGTAAGTGTGAGTGTACATACATTACTGGCAGTTAGCGGAGGTAAGTGTGGTGTACATACATTACTGGGCCAGAAACGGGGATAAGTGTGAGTGTACATACATTACGGGGCCCAGTTAGCGGGGTAAGTGGGAGTGTACATACATTACTGGGCCAGTTAGCGGAGGTAAGTGTGAGTGTACATACATTACTGGCCGAGTAGCGGGGATAAGTGTGAGTGTCCCTACATTACTGGGCCAGTAGCGGGGTAAGTGTGAGTGTACATACATTCTGGGCCAGTTAGCGGGTAAGTGTGAGTGTACATACATTACTGGGCCGTTAGCGGGGTAAGTGTGAGTGTACATCATTACTGGGCCAGCTAACGAAGATCAGTGTGAGTGTACTACATTACTGGGCCAGTAACGAGATCAGTGTGAGTGTACATACATTACTGGGCCAGCTAACGAAGTTGTGAGTGTACATACATTACTGGGCCAGCTAACGGAGGTAGTGTGAGTGTACATACATTACTGGGCCTACGGAGGTAAGTGTGAGTGTCTACTCGGGCATTATGGGGAAGTGGTGTAAATTATGGCAGTAGGAGATTATATACTGGCCAGCTACGAGGTAAGTGTGAGTGTACATACATTACTGGGCCAGCTAACGAAGATCAGTGTGAGTGTACATAGATTACTGGGACAGCAAGCAGGGATAAGTGTGAGTGTATATAGATACTGGGCCAGCAAGCAGGATAGTGTGTGTACATACATTCTGGGCCAGTTAGCGGAGGTAAGTGTGAGTGTAACACATTACTGGGCCAGTAGCGGGAAGTGTGAGTGAATAATTACTGGACAGCAAGCGGGGATAAGTGTGAGTGTACATACATTACTGGGCCAGTTAGGGGGATAAGTGTGAGTTACTCATTACTGGCGACAGCGGAGGTAAGTGTGAGTGTATATATACTGGGACAGCAAGCGGGATAGTGTGAGTACATACATACTGGGCCAGTTAGCGGAGGTAAGTGTGAGTGTACATACATTACTGGGCCAGTTAGCGGAGAAGTGTGAGTGTAATACATTACTGGGCCAGTTAGCGGAGGTAAGTGTGAGTGTACATACATTACTGGGCCAGTTAGCGGGGTAAGTGTGAGTGTACATACATTACCTGGGCAGCTAGGGGGTAAGTGTGAGTGACATACATTACTGGGCCAGCCGGGTAAGTGTGAGTGTACATACATTACTGGGCCAGCTAACGGGGTAAGTGTGAGTGTACATACATTACTGGGCCAGTTAGCGGAGTAAGTGTGAGTGTACATACATTACTGGGCCAGCTAACGGGGATAAGTGTGAGTGTACATACATACTGGCGCAGCAAGAGATCAGTTGAGTGTACATACATTACTGGGCGCTACGATAAGTGTGAGTGTACTACATTACTGGGCCGTTAACGGAGTAGTGTGATGTACATACATTACTGGGACAGCTAGCGGAGGTAAGTGCAACATACTACTTACTAGGCCAGCTAGCGGAGGTAAGTGTTGGGGTGTACTACTACTCGGCCTGTACAACAACAGTGAAGTGTACATAATTAGGGACAGTTAGCGGGTCAGTGTAGTGTACATAGATTACTGGGACAGAAACTGGGCAGTAAGTGTGAGTGTATATAGATTACTGGACAGCAGGAGGCTAAGTGTGAGTGTACATACATTACACTGGGCCAGTTAGCGGGGTAAGTGTGAGTGTACATACATTACGGGGCCAGTAGCGAGGTAAGTGTGAGTGTACATACATTACTGGGCCAGTTAGCGGAGGTAAGTGTGAGTGTACATACATTATGGGCCAACTAGCGGAGATAAGTGTGAGTGTACATACATTACTGGCGCAGTTAGGGATAAGTGTGAGTGTAATAGTTACTGGGCGCAAGCAGGAAGTGTGAGTGTATATAATTACTGTCAGTAGCGGGGATAAGTGTGAGTGTACAACATCTGGGTCAGTTAGCGAGTTAAGTGTAGTTCACATATTGGGCTAGCTACGGACTAATGGGGTCAATATGGGCAGCTAACATCGTGGTGTACATGATATGGGACAACAGTACGGTAGTGTGAGTGTATATAGATTACTGGACAGCAGCAGGTAAGTGTGAGTGTACATACATTACTGGGCCAGTTACGGAGTAAGTGTGAGTGTACATACATTACTGGGCCAGTTAGCGGGGATAGTGTGAGTGTACATACATACTGGGCCAGTTAGCGGAGGTAAGTGTGAGTGTACATACATTACTGGCCAACTAGCGGGATAAGTGTGAGTGTACAAATTACTGGGCCAGTTAGGGAGGTAAGTGGAGTGTACATACATTACTGGGCCAGTTAGCGGAGGTAAGTGTGAGTGTACATACATTACTGGGCAGTTAGCGGAGGTAAGTGTGAGTGTATATACATTACTGGGCCAGTTCGGGGATAAGTGTGAGTGTACATACATTACTGGGCCAGTTACGGAGTTAAGTGTGAGTGTACATACATACTGGGCCAGTTAGCGGGTAAGTGTGAGTGTACATACATTACGGCCAGTTAGCGGGAAAGTGTGAGGTCTACATTACTGGGCCAGTTAGCGGAGGTAAGTTGAGTGTACATTTAGCGGAGAGTGGAGTGTTATACATTAGGCCAGTTAGCGGGGATAATGTGAGTGTATTATTACTCATACGGGAGTTAGGATAATTGGGCATACGAGTAGTGGGGAATACATACTGGGCAGTACGGATAGTGTGAGTGTAATACATTACTGGCCAGTACGAGTAGTTGATGTACATACATACTGGGCCAGTACGAAGATAGTGTGAGTGTACATACATTACGGGGCCACTAGCGGGGTTGTGTGAGTTACACATTACTGGGCCAGCTAACAAGTCAGTGTGAGTGTACTACTTACTGGGCCGTTTTAGCGGAGGTAAGTGTGAGGTCATACTTTACTGGGCCAGCTAGCGGAGGTAAGTGTGAGTGTACATACATTACGGGGCCAGCTAAGAAGTCAGTGTGAGTGTAAAACATTACTGAGCCAGCTAACAAAGATCAGTGTGAGTGTAAAACTTACGGGGCCCAGCAACGAAGATCGGTGTGAGTGTACATACATACTGGGCCAGCTAACGAAGATCAGTGTGAGTGTACATACATTACTGGGCCAGTTAACGGAGGTAAGTGTGAGTGTACATACATTACTGGGACAGCTAGCCGGAGGTAAGTGTGTGCAGACACACATTAACATACTAGGTCCGAGCTAGGCAAGGTAAGTGTGAGTGTACAAGCATTTATCGCGGCCAGCTAACAAAGATCAGTGTGAGTGTACATAGATTACTGGGACAGCAAGCAGGGATAAGTGTGAGTGTATATTGATTACTGGGACAGCAAGCAGGGATAAGTGTGAGTGTACATACATTACTGGGCCAGTTAGCGGAGGTAAATGTGAGTGTACATACATTACTGGGCCAGTTAGCGGGGATAAGTGTGAGTGTACATACATTACTGGGCCAGTTAGCGGGGATAAGTGTGAGTGTACATACATTACTGGGCCAGCTAACGAAGATCAGTGTGAGTGTACATACATTACTTGGGCCAGCTAAACGAAGATCAGTGTGAGTGTACATACATTACTGGGCCAGTTAGCGGGGATAAGTGTGAGTGTACATACATTACTGGGCCAGTTAGCGGGGATAAGTGTGAGTGTACATACATTACTGGGCCAGCTAACGGGGATAAGTGTGAGTGTACATACATTACTGGGCCAGCTAACGAAGATCAGTGTGAGTGTACATAGATTACTGGGACAGAAAGCAGGGATAAGTGTGAGTGTATATAGATTACTGGGACAGCAAGCAGGGATAAGTGTGAGTGTACATACATTACTGGGCCAGTTAGCGGAGGTAAGTGTGAGTGTACATACATTACTGGGCCAGTTAGCGGGGATAAGTGTGAGTGTAGATACATTACTGGGCCAGTTAGCGGAGGTAAGTGTGAGTGTACATACATTACTGGGCCAGCTAGCGGAGGTAAGTGTGAGTGTACATACATTACTGGGCCAGTTAGCGGACGTAAGTGTGAGTGTACATACATTACTGGGCCAGTTAGCGGAGGTAAGTGTGAGTTTGTACATACATTACTGGGCCAGTTAGCGGAGGTAAGTGTGAGTGTACATACATTACTGGGCCAGTTAGCGGGGTAAGTGTGAGTGTACATTACATTTACTGGGCCAGCTAGCGGAGGTAAGTGTGAGTGTACATACATTACTGGGCCAGTTAGCGGGGAAAAGTGTGAGTGTACATACATTACTGGGCAGTTAGCGGAGGTAAGTGTGAGTGTGCATACTTTACGGGGCCAGTTAGCGGAGGTAAGTGTGAGTGTACATACATTACTGGGCCAGTTAGTGGGGATAAGTGTGAGTGTACAAACATTACTGGGCCAGTTAGCGGAGGTAAGTGTGAGTGTATATAGATTACTGGGACAGCTAGCGGGGATAAGTGTGAGTGTACATACATTACTGGGCCAGCTAGCGGAGGTAAGTGTGAGTGTACATACATTACTGGGCCAGCTAACGAAGATCAGTGTGAGTGTACATACATTACTGGGCCAGCTAGCGGAGGTAAGTGTGAGTGTACATACATTACTGGGCCAGCTAGCGGAGGTAAGTGTGAGTGTACATACATTACTGGGCCAGCTAACGAAGATCAGTGTGAGTGTACATACATTACTGGCCAGCTAGCGGAGGTAAGTGTGAGTGTACATACATTACTGGGCCAGCTAGCGGAGGTAAGTGTGAGTGTACATACATTACTGGGCCAGCTAGCGGAGGTAAGTGTGAGTGTACATACATTACTGGGCCAGCTAACGAAGATCAGTGTGAGTGTAAATACATTACTGGGCCAGCTAACGAAGATCAGTGTGAGTGTACATACATTACTGGGCCAGCTAACGAAGATCGGTGTGAGTGTACATACATTACTGGGCCAGCTAACGAAGATCAGTGTGAGTGTACATACATTACTGGGCCAGTTAACGGAGGTAAGTGTGAGTGTACATACATTACTGGGACAGCTAGCGGAGGTAAGTGTGTGCAGACACACATTACATACTAGGCCAGCTAGCCGAGGTAAGTGTGAGTGTACATACATTACTCGGCCAGCTAACAAAGATCAGTGTGAGTGTACATAGATTACTGGGACAGCAAGCAGGGATAAGTGTGAGTGTATATTGATTACTGGGACAGCAAGCAGGGATAAGTGTGAGTGTACATACATTACTGGGCCAGTTAGCGGAGGTAAGTGTGAGTGTACATACATTACTGGGCCAGTTAGCGGGGATAAGTGTGAGTGTACATACATTACTGGGCCAGTTAGCGGGGATAAGTGTGAGTGTACATACATTACTGGGCCAGCTAACGAAGATCAGTGTGAGTGTACATACATTACTGGGCCAGCTAACGAAGATCAGTGTGAGTGTACATACATTACTGGGCCAGTTAGCGGGGATAAGTGTGAGTGTACATACATTACTGGGCCAGTTAGCGGGGATAAGTGTGAGTGTACATACATTACTGGGCCAGCTAACGGGGATAAGTGTGAGTGTACATACATTACTGGGCCAGCTAACGAAGATCAGTGTGAGTGTACATAGATTACTGGAACAGAAAGCAGGGATAAGTGTGAGTGTATATAGATTACTGGGACAGCAAGCAGGGATAAGTGTGAGTGTACATACATTACTGGGCCAGTTAGCGGAGGTAAGTGTGAGTGTACATACATTACTGGGCCAGTTAGCGGGGATAAGTGTGAGTGTACATACATTACTGGGCCAGTTAGCGGAGGTAAGTGTGAGTGTATATACATTACTGGGCCAGTAGCGGGATAAGTGTGAGTGTACATACATTTACTGGGCCAGTTAGCGGAGGTAAGTGTGAGTGTACATACATTACTGGGCCAGTTAGCGGGATAAGTGTGAGTGTACATACATTACTGGGCCAGTTAGCGGGGATAAGTGTGAGTGTACATACATTACTGGTCCAGTTAGCGGAGGTAAGTGTGAGTGTACATACATTACTGGGCCAGTTAGCGGAGGTAAGTGTGAATGTACAGTTAGCGGAGGTAAGTGTGAGTGTATATACATTACTGGGCCAGTTAGCGGGGATAAGTGTGAGTGTATATACATTACTGGGCCAGTTAGCGGAGGTAAGTGTGAGTGTACATACATTACTGGGCCAGTTAGCGGGGATAAGTGTGAGTGTACATACATTACTGGGCCAGTTAGCGGAGGTAAGTGTGAGTGTACATACATTACTGGGCCAGTTAGCGGGGATAAGTGTGAGTGTTCACACATTACTGGGCCAGTTAGCGGAGGTGAGTGTGAGTGTATATACATTACTGGGCCAGTTAGCGGGGATAAGTGTGAGTGTACATACATTACTGGGACAGCTAGCGGAGGTAAGTGTGAGTGTACATACATTACTGGGCCAGTTAGCGGGGATAAGTGTGCGTGTACATACATTACTGGGCCAGCTAACTAAGATCAGTGTGAGTGTACATACATTACTGGGCCAGTTAGCGGAGGTAAGTGTGAGTGTACATACATTACTGGGTCAGCTAACGAAGATCAGTGTGAGTGTACATACATTACTGGGCCAGTTAGCGGGGATAAGTGTGAGTGTACATACATTACTGGGCCAGTTAGCGGAGGTAAGTGTGAGTGTACATACATTACTGGGCCAGTTAGCGGGGATAAGTGTGTGTGTACATACATTACTGGGCCAGTTAGCGGAGGTAAGTGTGAGTGTACATACATTACTGGGCCAGCTAAAGAAGATCAGTGTGAGTGTACATACATTACTGGGCCAGTTAGCGGGGATAAGTGTGAGTGTACATACATTACTGGGCCAGTTAACGGGGATCAGTGTGAGTGTACATACATTACTGGGCCAGTTAGCGGGGATAAGTTGTGAGTGTACATACATTACTGGGCCAGTTAGCGGGGATAAGTGTGAGTGTACATACATTACTGGGCCAGCTAACGAAGATCAGTGTGAGTTGTACATACATTACTGGGCCAGTTAGCGGAGGTAAGTGTGAGTGTATATAGATTTACTGGGACAGCTAGCGGGGATAAGTGTGAGTGTACATACATTACTGGGACAGCTAGCGGGGATAAGTTGTGAGTGTACATACATTACTGGGCCAGTTAGCGGAGGTAAGTGTGAGTGTACATACATTACTGGGCCAGTTAGCGGAGGTAGTGTGAGTGTACATACATTACTGGGCCAGCTAACGGGGATAAGTGTGAGTGTACATACATTACTGGGCCAGCTATCGGGGATAAGTGTGAGTGTACATACATTACTGAGCCAGCTAACGGGGATAAGTGTGAGTGTACATACATTTCTGGGCCAGCTAGCGGGGATAAGTGTGAGTGTACATACATTACTGGGCCAGCTAACGGGGATAAGTGTGAGTGTACATACATTACTGGGCCAGCTAGCGGGGATAAGTGTGAGTGTACATACATTACTAGACCAGCACAGGAAGTTCAGCGTGTGAGTACACACATTACTGGGCCAGTTAGCAGGGGTAAGTGTGAGTGTACATACATTACTGGACCAGCACAGGAAGTTCAGCGTGAGCGTACACACATTACTGGGCCAGTTAGCGGAGGTAAGTGTGAGTGTACATACATTACTGGGCCAGTTAGCGGGGATAAGTGTGAGTGTATATACATTACTGGGCCAGTTAGCGGAGGTAAGTGTGAGTGTACATACATTACTGGGCCAGTTAGCGGGGATAAGTGTGAGTGTACATACATTACTTGGCAAGTTAGCGGAGGTAAGTGTGAGTGTATATACATTACTGGGCCAGCTAGCGGAGGTAAGTGTGAGTGTACATACATTACTGGGCCAGTTAGCGGAGGTAAGTGTGATTGTATATACATTACTGGGCCAGTTAGCGGGGATAAGTGTGAGTGTACATACATTACTGGGACAGCTAGCGGAGGTAAGTGTGAGTGTACATACATTACTGGGCCAGCTAAAGAAGATCAGTGTGAGTGTACATACATTACTGGGCCAGTTAGCGGGGATAAGTGTGAGTGTACATACATTACTGGGCCAGTTAACGGGGATCAGTGTGAGTGTACATACATTACTGGGCCAGTTAGCGGGGATAAGTGTGAGTGTACACACATTACTGGGCCAGTTAGCGGAGGTAAGTGTGAGTGTACATACATTACTGGGCCAGTTAGCGGGGATAAGTGTGAGTGTACACACATTACTGGGCCAGTTAGCGGGGATAAGTGTGAGTGTACTTACATTACTGGGCCAGCTAACGAAGATCAGTGTGAGTGTACATAGATTACTGGGCCAGTTAGCTGAGGTAAGTGTGAGTGTACATACATTACTGGGCGAGCTAGCGGAGGTAAGTGTGAGTGTACATACATTACTGGGCCAGTTAGCGGGGATAAGTGTGAGTGTACACACATTACTGGGCCAGCTAGCGGAGGTAAGTGTGAGTGTACATACATTACTGGGCCAGTTAGCGGAGGTAAGTGTGAGTGTTCATACATTACTGGGCCAGTTAGCGGGGATAAGTGTGAGTGTACATACATTACTGGGCCAGTTAGCGGGGATAAGTGTGAGTGTACATACATTACTGGGCCAGCTAACGAAGATCAGTGTGAGTGTACATACATTACTGGGCCAGTTAGCGGAGGTAAGTGTGAGTGTATATAGATTACTGGGACAGCTAGCGGGGATAAGTGTGAGTGTACATACATTACTGGGACAGCTAGCGGGGATAAGTCTGAGTGTACATACATTACTGGGCCAGTTATCGGAGGTAAGTGTGAGTGTACATACATTACTGGGCCAGTTAGCGGAGGTAAGTGTGAGTGTACATACATTACTGGGCCAGCTAACGGGGATAAGTGTGAGTGTACATACATTACTGGGCCAGCTAGCGGGGATAAGTGTGAGTGTACATACATTACTGAGCCAGCTAACGGGGATAAGTGTGAGTGTACATACATTTCTGGGCCAGCTAGCGGGGATAAGTGTGAGTGTACATACATTACTGGGCCAGCTAACGGGGATAAGTGTGAGTGTACATACATTACTGGGCCAGCACAGGAAGTTCAGCGTGTGCGTACACACATTACTGGGCCAGTTAGCAGGGGTAAGTGTGAGTGTACATACATTACTGGACCAGCACAGGAAGTTCAGCGTGAGCGTACACACATTACTGGGCCAGTTAGCGGAGGTAAGTGTGAGTGTACATACAATACTGGGCCAGTTAGCGGAGGTAAGTGTGAGTGTACATACATTACTGGGCCAGCTAGCGGGGATACGTGTGAGTGTACATACATTACTGGGCCAGTTAGCTGAGGTAAGTGTGAGTGTACATACATTACTGGGCCAGCTAGCGAAGGTCAGTGTGAGTGTACATACATTACTGGGCCAGATAATGGGGATAAGTGTGAGTGTACATACATTACTAGGCCAGCTAACGGGGATAAGTGTGAGTGTACATACATTACTGGACTAGCACAGGAAGGTCACTGTTAGTGTAAATACATTACTGCGCCAGCTAGCGAAGGTCATTGTGAGTGTACATACATTACTGCGCCAGCTAGCGAAGGTCATTGTGAGTGTGCATACAATACTGGACCAGCAAACGAAGGTCAATGTGAGCGTACATACATTACTGGGCCAGCTGATGTTGGTAAGTGTGAGTGTACATACATTACTGGGCGTTGTGGAACGTAATGAGCACGACAAGGCACGTAGAGCGCACTGGTCATCCACTGTCGTCTCCAGTCGTCTTGACTTGTCCTGCCACTGGATTCAGATGGACACAGGCGAGAGAGTGAGGTCGACGAATTGCGCAACTCTTTCTTACTTTAATCCAATAAATCGCGCAAGTTCATTCTCCATCCAACGTCATATATCACATTCAAGCCCTGTGGCGATGGGCGAGCTGCGAAGTGGCAGCCGTAGTCGCAGACCTGCACACAGGCGGCTCAGGCCATATGGTCGTCTTCTACTGACCGGAGCAGCAGTGGGATTCGGCAGCCCCCTGAGCGACTGAGCAGCCCTCTATAGGAACACACTGCTCACCTCCATAGCATGAGGAAGGGGCTAGAAAAGGTGCCCTAAACATTGTCTGCTCCATCACTACCTAACCAGTTAGCGGCGGTTGGTGGGTACCCTAAACTGCGGTCGACATACAAACAAAGAAAAAAACAGGTAAAGCTAAAAGAGTAAACCATATTCCCCTAACTGTCGGAACTTGGAATGTACGCACCCTACTTGACAGAGAGACGAACATCACTGATTGGGAGAGAACTGGGCAGGTACAACATCGACATTGCAACCTTGGGCGAGACATGACTTGCAGAAGAAGGCCAAATCTGTGAAATAGGTTCCGGCTACACATTTTTCTGGAGTGGAAGGAAAAGCGAGGAAAGAGGCCAATCCGGTGTGGGATTTGCCATTAAGTCGGCCCTGGTAGGCGTGATGATTAAATTGCCCCTGCTGAATGGAAGGAAGCATGCAACCATTGTGAGTGTCTACGCACCAACTATGACCAATGAAGATTATGTCAAGAACAAGTTCTATGAGGACCTGCACAATGTATTAACATCTGTTCCCAAAGGAGACAAACTTATACTCCTTGGGGATTTCAATGCCAGAATAAGCACGGACACCACCTCTTGGAGTGGCATTATTGGAAAGCACGGAGTTGGAAATTGTAACAGCAATGGACTCCTCTTTCTTCAGACATGTGCCGAACACGATCTCCTGATTACCAACACAATTTTCCGTCTCCCCATGAGAAACAGGTCATCGTAGATGCACCCTCGCTCGAAACACTGGCACCTCACTGACTATGTCATCATCAGGAGGAGTAACAGACAAGACGTTCGAGTGACAAAATCCATGTGTGGTGCCGATTGTTGGACAGACCATCGTCTCATTATCTCGAACATAAACATACACATCAAACCACCACGGCGCCCTCAAGGGGCGAAAATGCAAAAAAAAGCTAAATGTCACCCATATAAACACCAAGAAAATGCAACTGTCATTTGAAAATATGCTGGAAGACCGCCTCAAGCCCAATGCTGCAGCTCAACAGGATACAGAAACAGAGTGGAGAGCCCTAAAGGACATAATTTACAACACGGCTATGGAAATCCTGAGTCCAACCCCTCAAAAGCATAAAGACTGGTTTGATGAAAATTCCGAAGGCATCAATCAATTGCTGACCGAGAACATCTTCTCCTCAAGGCACATTTGAATGACCCGAAGTCAACATAAAAAAAGATACCTTCAAAAACATTCAGAGAGTAGTGCAGCAGAAACTTCGGCACATGCGGGACTCCTGGCTGAGCAGCAAAGCTGATGAAATTCAACGCTTTGCTGACAGACATGATATGAAAAACATCTACGACTCACTGAAATGCGGTCTATGGTTCTACATCACCAGGTATAGTTGCCCTCCACAGTACAGATGGGGGAACATTGGTCACCGATAAGAAAGAAATCCTTCAACGCTGGGTAGAGCATTTCAGCAACATCTTAAATGCAACTTCCTTCTTCGATGATGAAACCATCAACTGCCTTCCTCAAGTTCCCACAAATGAGACACTTGATGACCTGCCAACCATACTGGAAGTAAACAAAGCCATCCAGCTACTCTCCAGCGGCAAGACACCTGGTCCGGACTCCATTCCGGCAGAGATATACAAGGCAGGAGGGCCGGTCCTAACAGAGAAGCTTCACCAAGTCTTTACAAACATGGGTGAACGAGACCATGCCACAAGATTTCAAGGACGCGTCAATAGTCCACCTTTACAAACGTAAAGGAAACCGCCAATCCTGTGACAACCACCGAGGCATCTCCTTGCTTTCAATTACAGGAAAGATACTCGCCAGAATTCTTCTCAATGGCCTTACGGCCCATCTCGATCAAGGTCTTCTTCCTGAGAGTCAATGTGGCTTGAGAAAAGAACGTGGAACTGTTGACATGATTTTCGCTGCAAGGCAGCTGCAAGAGAAATGTCAGGAACAGAACTGCGAAATGTTCTCCACTTTCATTGACCTTACCAAGGCTTTAGATACAGTCAGCAGAGAAGGACTGGAAGATTATGGCAAAATATGGCTGTACACAAAAGTTTGTCCAAATAGTGCGGCTATTTCATGATGGCATGCAGGCAAGAGTACAGGAAAATGGTGAACTGTCTGAGCCCTTTCCTGTCACCAATGGAGTGAAGCAAGGATGTGTCCTGACACCAACACTGTTCAGCCTCATGTTTTCAGCTATGTTGACGAATGCCTTCGAGAACAACGACATTGGAATAGACATCAACTACCGTATGGATGGAAAGTTATTCAATCTCAGAAGGCTGAAAGCTAAAACCAAAATTAACAGCGACACCGTCAGAGAGCTCCTGTTTGCTGATGATTGCGCTCTATACGCCAACTCAGAGGCGGACATGCAACATAATGTTTCAGCTTTCTCACATGCCTGTGCCAACTTTGGGCTCAATATCAACTTGGAGAAGACTGTAGTTATGTACCAGCCAGCTCCAGGGAATAATCACACTGTGCCGAATATCAAAGTGAATGGTCATAGACTAAGTGTTGTGGACAAATTCACCTATCTTGGCAGCACTGTGTCACAAGCTGCCACAATTGATGACGAAGTGAATGCAAGAATCTCCAAGGCCAGTGCGGCCTTTGGCAGACTGTACAAGAATGTATGGGACAGAAATGGAATAAGCCTGCAAACAAAGCTGAAAGTCTACAAAGCAGTTGTATTATCCACACTGCTATATGCTTGTGAAACCTGGACTGTTTATCAGCGACACGCTAGGAAATTAAACCACTTCCACACAGTCTGCCTTAGGAAGCTACTGAAGATTAAATGGCAAGACAAGATCCCAGACACTGAAGTCCTAGAAAGAGCGTCCATGCCCAGTATCCACACTCTACTAATGAAGAATCAGATTCGCTGGGCTGGTCACTTGACTCGTATGCCAGATCACAGGCTCCCTAAACGAAATTTTTACGGCGAGTTGAGTTGTGGTAAACGCTCCCAAGGCGGCCAGAGGAAACGCTTTACAGACGCTCTGAAAATCTCACTGAATGCTTTTGGAATTAATCATGACACCTGGGAGACTGCAGCCAGAGACCGAAATTCGTGGCGTGCATTATTACGCAAGGGTGTAGTCACTTGTGAGGTAACCAGGACTGCAAGAGCTGTGAATAAAAGACAGAACAGAAAAACCACTACAGAAAATCCTCCTCCAGAAACGTCAAGCATTCTTTGTCCACCAGAAGGAAGTTTCGTGACAGAGAATAAAAGCAGGATTGATCAAGTCAAGTTGCATTTCAGAAACAGAAAAGTATCTAATGCAATAAGTCACTATCATTGAATGTCAGAAAGTGAGTTCTGAAATGTTGCCTATAACCCGTTTTATGGTAATGCAGGAAATCGTGGAACGTGTGTCACCATATAGGGGAGAACTTGGGGGTCGTGGGGCATGGGACCATCTCCTCCCACCAACTGTGGATACGTGTGTCAACATATCAGGGAGAACTTGGGGGCCGTGGGGCATGGGACCATCTCCTCCAACCAACTGTGGATACGTGTGTCAACATATCAGGGAGAACTTGGGGGCCGTGGGGCATGGGACCATCTCCTCCAACCAACTGTGGATACGTGTGTCAACATATCAGGGAGAACTGGGGGCCGTGGGGCATGGGACCATCTCCTCCAACCAACTGTGGATACGTGTGTCAACATATGAGGGAGAACTTGGGGGCCGTGGGGCATGGGGCCATCCCCTCCCACATATGTTCACAAAAGCAAGAGAACAAAGAATTGATTAATGTAATATATAGATGGAACAAAGAATAGATTAATATAATCTATAGGTGGAACAAAGAATGGATTATTATAATGTATAGATGGAACAAAGAATGAATTAATGTGATTTATAGGTGGAACAAAGAATGTATTAATATAACGTATATGTGTAACAAATAATGGAATTATTTAATGTATAGGTGTAACAACGAATGGATTAATGTGCTATCCGACTGATACCAGAAATAGATCAAGATATCATCCGTCTGAAGTAAAGAGTAGATTAACTGACACAAGTCAAGAGGGTTTCAACAGGATGGCACCATCCAAAGATCAGACTATTTACAAGGAACATGGACGGTCCCACTTCTAGATGTCAACACAGCGCTGTACCGATCCAGCATGGGTGTGGTTACAGACCTTGCTCTAGAGATGTGCGCCGACGGTACTCTAGGAGAAGATCTGCACAGATCCAGCATGGGTGTGGTTACAGGCCCTGCTCTAGAGATGTGCTCCGACGGTACTCTGGGAGAAGAAATGCACAGATCCAGCATTGGTGTGGTTACAGACCTTGCTCTAGAGATGTGCTCCGACGGTACTCTAGGAGAAGAACTGCACAGATCCAGCATGGGTGTGGTTACAGATCCTGCTCTAGAGATATGCGCCGACGGTACTCTAGGAGAAGAACTGCGCAGATCCAGCATGGGTGTGGTTACAGACCCAGCTCTAGAGATGTGCTCCGACGGTACTCTAGGAGAAGAACTGCACAGATCCAGCATGGGTGTGGTTACAGATCCTGCTCTAGAGATGTGCGCCGACGGTACTCTAGGAGAAGAACTGCACCAACGGAACGACAATTAGCACATCTAGTGTCTGAACGTGCCAGATATGTTAGTGAAAAGAATTCCATCATGTGCCATGCCGGTAAGCGAGGGCGGTCATGTTCTGCCATCTCACTCGATCACAAGAAATGTGGATCAGCTCCGTGTTCCTGTCTCGACCATGCCATGTGGCCAAGCCATCCAGATATTTACTTTTCGGTCTTCCTCTTGGTCTGTTCCCCTTGATCTTGCCAGTTGTCACCAAGTTCTCCAACTCATTTCTTCTCATAACATGCCCAAAAAAATTTGACTGTCTATGTCTAATGACTCTAATCAGTTTACGATCTTCATTCGTTTCTTGAAGGAATTGCTCATTGGTTTTTCTGTCTGTCCATGGTATTCTTTGCATTTTCCTCATAAAACACATTCCCACAGCCATCAGCTATTTTTCAGCCTGACTGCTTAATGTCCACGCTTTATATCCATACAAAAGTATAGGTTCTATGTTGCACCTCAACACTCTTTTTCTCGTTTCAATTGATATATAGTGAAGAGATCAGTCAATATTCAGGAAACCTCGTACAGTCGACAGGCCATACACTCCCAACACCACCGATAGCTAGAAACCTGCCAAACCAGAGACTATGTGGTCAACAAACAACAGTCTTTTCTTATATTGTATTCCACCAACAATAAAACCACTCCTCAAAAATACTGGAATTGCAGCCACTGGGCGCTTAAAACCCCTGATGTGCAAACTGAGCGTTGAAAACCCCTGGTGTGCAGACTGGGCGCTGAAAACCCCTGGTGTGCAGACAGGAAGACTCAGTTTGAATCTGCATTTACTAAGGGCGATAACAAATGGAGGATACTCAGAATCCTTCACCATAAGATCCCGAGTAGGACAATGTTGTGTCCTGTTCCCTCCTCGTGTTCATAGCCTATATAGACAGCATATATAAAGAAAGCAGCCAAAGAGAAACCGTAACAACACCGCACGAAGAACAGAACACAGAAGAAAAACCAAGGCAAGTCACACCATTAAAGAACTCTTATTTGCGGACGATCAAGCATTAATAGCAAAATCAGCATCAAAATTACAAGACCAGATAAATACTAAATAGCCTGAAGGAAGTGTGTATGGAAGGTAACCTGACCATCAGCAGAAGTGAAACAACAGTACTGACTATAACCAAAAAAGGAAAGCACAATAAAGATTCATCTAGAAGAACACTCCCTGAATCAACTAAAGAGCTTCAAGTACCTAGGAAGCATAATATCATCAAATGGCAAATCAGAAGACGAGATCGAAAATAGATGCAATAAGGTAAACCAACTCACCGGACAAATGGCACCAATACTAAAGAACAAACATGTATCAGTAGCCACTAGGAAAGCACTCTACAACACAATCTTCCTACCAACTCTGTGCTACCAATGCCAAACCTGGATAATGACAGAAAAAGAGATAAGAAAAATGACAACAGAAATGATATTCCCGAGAAGAATACTCAATGTATCAAGAAGATAGAAAATCAGAAATGAAGAAATCAGGGCTAAACTGGGGGTTATAACAGCGCTAGATTTTATCAGAAAACAGCAGGTGAAATGCATTGGCTATATAACTAGATTACCAACTAAGGGTATACCACAACAAGCATACAACAGTATACCACAACAAGCATACAACAGTATACCACAACAAGCAATGATGTGCAGACCAGATGGTAGCAGAGGAAGAGGCCGACCACGTCAACGATGGACATAGTTAATTACAGACGATGGGATCCTCGATATATGAAGACTATACACGGGCATTCTCCCGCTGTTTATGCTTCACCTCGACACTATAAGGTACAAGAACGAACGAACGAACGAACGAACAAAGAGGAACCTGATGCGATGAGATCACAAATGCTCGACGTTGGAACAGTATCGGGGCTGTGTGTGTTGTGTATCCCAGCCAGCATCTATTCACGTCACGTGATATACAACTACCGCTCACGAGCTGCAGTGAAATAATCGCGGCAACAAACTGTTTATGGAATCTTTGTTGAAATGCACACAAGGAATACTTTTGTTTTCAATCAGTGTCTTGTAATCTTGTATACCCAGGAACCCATCCAGAGAGTCCATCCTGCTGTCGTACAAGTGCAGTCTTGCATGGGAGGAGTTCAAATCTAGGCTGGTCTCCAACATACTCACACAGAAACACCTGAGGGCCCAGCCCGTCTACCGGCCTTCAGTCAGCCCAGTGTGCGGCCCTACCAGCACCGCACACACCTTCCCAGACGGTGTGTCGCCCCAGAGATGCTCCAGGATCATTTCAGCCTTACACCACAGCCCGGTACCAGAGTCAAAGGTCACGAGCTCATCATCATCCGCACATGAAGACTGCCCTCGCCCGGCATCCCGAGATGACGGGGACCCTGTCAATCAAAGCAGCAGGTCGACTCTGGGCCCAGGTGGGAGCCTGTACCTGGAGTCCGTCAGGTCACTGGGTCCGCAGGAGACAATCATGAGACGTAGCCCAGCATCCAGCCACAGGCATGTGCCAGTAGTCAGACACCAGAAACACAGTCTGCCTGGAACTCCCACACCACGAGTTCGACCATTGTCTGCCATGTGATTGTACGGGTGTGCCATGTGATTGTAGGAGTGTGTCATGTGATTGTACGGGTGTGCTATGTGGTTATACGGGTGTGTCATGTGATTGTACGGATGTCATGTGATTGTACGATTGTGCCATGTGATTGTACGAGTGTGCTATGTGATTGTACGGGTGTGTCATGTTATTGTACTGATGTGTCATGTGATTGTACTGGTGTGTCATGTGATTGTAGGAGCGTGCCATGTGATTGTACGAGCATGTCGTGTGATTGTACGGGTATGTTATGTGATTTTATGAGTGTGTCATGTGATTGTACAGTTGTGCCTTGTGATTGTACGGGTGTGCCATGTGATTGTAGGAGCGTGCCATGTGATTGTACTGGTGTGTCATGTTATTGTACTGATGTGTCATGTGATTGTACTGGTGTGCCATGTGATTGTAGGAGGGTGCCATGTGATTGTATGGGTGTGCCATGTGATTGTACAGATGTGCCATGTGATTGTAGGAGCGTGCCATGTGATTGTACTGGTGTGCCATGTGATTGTACGGATGTGCCATGTGATTGTACAGATGTGCCATGTGATTGTACGGATGTGCCATGTGATTGTACGGTTGTGCCATGTGATTGTACGGGTGTGCCATGTGATTGTACGGATGTGCCATGTTATTGTACTGATGTGTCATGTGATTGTACTGGTGTGTCATGTGATTGTAGGAGGGTGCCATGTGATTGTACTGGTGTGCCATGTGATTGTACGGATGTGCCATGTGATTGTAGGAGCGTGCCATGTGATTGTACTGGTGTGCCATTTTATTGTACGGATGTGCCATGTGATTGTACGGATGTGCCATGTGATTGTAGGAGCGTGCCATGTGATTGTACTGGTGTGTCATGTGATTGTACTGGTGTGCCATGTAATTGTAGGAGTGTGCCATGTGATTGTACTGGTGTGCCATGTGATTGTACGGATGTGCCATGTGATTGTACGGATGTGCCATGTGATTGTACGGATGTGCCATGTGATTGTACGGATGTGTCATGTGATTGTACGGATGTGCCATGTGGTTGTACGGATGTGCCATGTGATTGTACGGATGTGCCATGTGATTGTACGGGTGTGCCATGTGATTGTACGGGTGTGCCATGTGATTGTACAGATGTGCCATGTGATTGTAAGAGCGTGCCATGTGATTGTACTGGTGTGCCATGTGATTGTAGGAGTGTGCCATGTGATTGTAGGAGTGTGCCATGTGATTGTACGGATGTGCCATGTGATTGTACGGGTGTGCCATGTGATTGTACGGGTGTGCCATGTGATTGTACGGGTGTGACATGTGATTGTACTGGTGTGCCATGTGATTGTACGGATGTGCCATGTGATTGTACGGGTGTGCCATGTGATTGTACGGGTGTGCCATGTGATTGTACGGGTGTGCCATGTGATTGTACGGGTGTGCCATGTGATTGTACGGATGTGCCATGTGATTGTACGGATGTGCCATGAGATTGTACGGGTGTGCCATGTGATTGTACGGATGTGCCATGTGATTGTAGGAGCGTGCCATGTGATTGTACTGGTGTGCCATTTTATTGTACGGATGTGCCATGTGATTGTACGGATGTGCCATGTGATTGTAGGAGCGTGCCATGTGATTGTACTGGTGTGTCATGTGATTGTACTGGTGTGCCATGTAATTGTAGGAGTGTGCCATGTGATTGTACTGGTGTGTCATGTGATTGTACGGATGTGCCATGTGATTGTACGGATGTGCCATGTGATTGTACGGATGTGCCATGTGATTGTACGGATGTGTCATGTGATTGTACGGATGTGCCATGTGGTTGTACGGATGTGCCATGTGATTGTACGGATGTGCCATGTGATTGTACGGGTGTGCCATGTGATTGTACGGGTGTGCCATGTGATTGTACAGATGTGCCATGTGATTGTAAGTGCGTGCCATGTGATTGTACTGGTGTGCCATGTGATTGTAGGAGTGTGCCATGTGATTGTAGGAGTGTGCCATGTGATTGTACGGATGTGCCATGTGATTGTACGGGTGTGCCATGTGATTGTACGGGTGTGCCATGTGATTGTACGGGTGTGACATGTGATTGTACTGGTGTGCCATGTGATTGTACGGATGTGCCATGTGATTGTACGGGTGTGCCATGTGATTGTACGGGTGTGCCATGTGATTGTACGGGTGTGCCATGTGATTTGTACGGGTGTGCCATGTGATTGTACGGATGTGCCATGTGATTGTACGGATGTGCCATGAGATTGTACGGGTGTGCCATGTGATTGTACGGGTGTGCCATGTGATTGTAGGAGTGTGTCATGTGATTGTAGGAGTGTGTCATGTGATTGTACGAGTGTGTCATGTGATTGTAGGAGTGTGTCATGTGATTGTACAGATGTGTCATGTGATTAAACGATTGTGCCATGTCATTTTAGGAGTGTGCCTTGTGCTTGTACAAGTGTGCCATGTGATTGTACGAGTGTGTTTTGTGGTTGTATGGATGTCGTATGATTGTGCTAGTGCATCATCTGATTGTAAGGCTGTGTCATGTGATTGTAAGACTGTGTCATGTGATTGTAGCAGTGTGTCAAATAATTGTAGAAGACGTCATGTGATTGTAAGACTGTGTCATATGATGATACTAGTGAGTATGAGTGTGTGTAGCAGTGTGTCATATATTTGTAGATGTATTTCATGTGATTGTACAGTGCGTCATGTGATTGTGTGATGCGTCATGTGATTGTGCGATGCGTCATGTGATTGTACTAGTGCATCATGTGATTCTACGAGTGTGTCATGTGATTGTACCATTATGCCATGTGATTGTACGAGTGTGCCTTTTGATTGTACCATTATGCCATGTGATTGTAGGAGTGGAATACTTGCTGGCTAGCTAGGTCAGTGTGACGTTTTTGTGTCGTGTGTGTGTGTGTGTGTTTATCTCCGTGTATGTGTGTTTATCTCCGTGTGTGTGCCTCCGTGTGTGTGTCGTGTATGTCTGTGTGTGTGTGACCGTCTGTGTGTGTGTGTGTGTTTCCGTCTGTCTATCTGTGTGTATATATACACAGTGGTCACAATAATCTCCAATCTCTCTCTCCTCACTGTGTTCGAACACTCCGTTTGTCTCTTGTTTACAGTTGTATGCCATGTTCTGCTTGAATGGTCCGCTTCCAGACAATCATTGTCTGTCACTCTGGCAGTCAAAATATTCGCCACATTCGTCTTAGCAACCACTTCCCTGTCGCTTCTAATTCTGAATTATTACATGAGATATGTGGCATTTTCTGACATCAGCTGTTGCGGGACTTATTCTACTCTTCATCTTTGTCTCACACCTTCCATCTGATGTTGTGATTGCCGCTGTCTCACATCTTCCATCTGATGGTGTGATTGCCGCTGTCTCACACCTTCCATCTGATGTTGTGATTGCCGCTGTCTCACACCTTCCATCTGATGTTGTGATTGCCACTGTCTCACACCTTCCATCTGATGTTGTGATTGCCGCTGTCTCACACCTTCCATCTGATGTTGTGATTGCCACTGTCTCACACCTTCCATCTGATGTTGTGACTGCCGCTGTCTCACACCTTCCATCTGATGTTGTGATTGCCGCTGTCTCACACCTTCCATCTGATGTTGTGATTGCCGCTGTCTCACACCTTCCATCTGATGTTGTGATTGCCGCTGGTTTGTCTACTTGGTTAAGCCTGTTCCCTGCTCTTGTTGCATTTGATTGTGGTGGTAACTTTTACACAGACATACACACGCTGCGATATGTAGAGGGATTTACACATCAGTGTAGACACACACACACACACATATATATATATATATATATATATATATATATATATATATATATATATATATATATATATATATATATATATACGCACGCAGCGATATGTAGAGGGATTTACACATAAGTGTTGTTTGACGTTGGATGAAGAATGACTTGCGCGATGACTTGGATTAAAGTGAGGAAGAGTTGCGCAATTCGTCGACCTCACTCTCTCGCCTGAGTCCATCTGAGTCCAGTGGCAAGACAAGTCGAGACGACTGTAGACGAATACAGGTGCAGTGAATGACCAGGGCGCTCTACGTGCCTTGCCGTGCTCATTACGTTCCACAACGCTTTGCAGGTAAACGCCGTCTTGCCCGTTGAATCAGGAATGATTTCTTCCGCGCAGTCTGCCAAATCCTGTCTTCACATGCTGGGTAGGCATACCCTAGTTTACCGCTTGGTTTTACACCAAATCGGCTACCCGCGCCTGGTTTAGCCAGCCTCTCACAGCTGTTGCCCGGGGGGTGGCCGCTGTCGCATGCTGACAGCTACTAGGAGCCACAGGCGTGAGCTGGGTGTCAGGCTTGGACCAGTGGGGGATGGGTCCTGAAAAGGACATGAGAGTCATCCTTACCAAAGGTGCTACCAATGCACACACAGACATACACACACACACAGACATACACGCTGCGATATGTAGAGGGATTTACACATCAGTGTACACACACAGACATACACGCTGCGATATGTAGAGGGATTTACACATTGGTGTACACATACACACACACACATACACGCTGCGATATGTAGAGGGATTTATACATCAATGTACACACACACACACATACACGCTGCGATATGTAGAGGGATTTACACATCAATGTACACATACACACACACATACACGCTGCGATATGTAGAGGGATTTACACATCAATGTGCACATACACACACACATACACGCTGCGATATGTAGAGGGATTTACACATCAATGTACACATACACACACACACACAGAGACATACATGCTGCGATATGTAGAGGGATTTACACATCAATGTACACACACACACATGGAAAGAGAAAAAAAGAGAGTAGGAGAAAAGAGAAAGAGAGAGTGAAATGAAATAAAAGTAATAAACTACTTTATCAGTTCTGTGTGTCAGAGTGCCAGCCGTGCAGTCAGACTTGTGCAGAGTTGTAATAACATTGAACCGGGAGTGCAGGGAGTGGCCAGCAGGGGCCACGGAAGTGGAAATTCAGCAACTAATTCATGAAAATTCTCGCCCGGGTGATGTGATTATCTACACGGATGGGTCAGTGTTGAGAGGTAGGAGAAGTGCCTGGGGGTTCTTGGCAAAAACTAATGGTCGGCGTTTGGTGCAGGAGAGCCTGGCGTATGATAACACTACATCTAGCTTAAGAATGGAGGTGGAGGCGGTCAGTGCAGCTTTCCGCTGGATAGAAAACACGATACATACACACATTGTGATTGTAACTGACTCAGAAAGCATGCTGAGAAGGGTGAGAACAGGTAGGCTTCGTGCAGAGTGGCTTGCTTCGCTTCGGAGGTCACGGGTAGTAAGCATCACCTGGATCTTTTCTCCTGGGCATGCCGGTGTGCTGGGGAATGAACAGGCGGACAGATTGGCTGGCTCGGCAAAATTTGGTGGAGTATTGATGCAGGACAAGGCAGACGTGGTTGCGGCCTTGTGGGAGCACGTGTACACCTCGGAGGAGCAGATGGAGCACCATGGTCTGGTAAGAATGAGACAACGTGGTGTGACGAGGGGTTCTGGCCGACGCTCGGCGCTCGGAGGAAAGGCGAGACGGACATATAATCAGATTGCTACTGGAACTATTAGTGTTGGAACTCTTCGCTGGCTGCTGAGGATGGAGACGGAGCGCTTATGGGAATGTCCCGAATGCTGTGATGTCGGTTCCTAGATCAATCAATCAATCAATCAATCAGTTCTGTGTTATTGTGTTATTGTGTTATTTATGTAGGTCGCTTTGTGTGTGTGTGTTACCAGTAGTTATATTCAAAGGTTGAAGGGCAACACAGTCAGCAGTAAATCGCCAGCGTGTGCTATCAGAGACAGGTGAATGAGTACACAGAGAAACTGTCATCTTGCTATTGTGACAGAAAATACGCCTTCAGGGTGAAACTTCTAGAAAATCCGAGGAATCACTTCGATAGTAAACAATCACATTGGGAAATTTCTCTTACCCAAATATGTTACTGACCAATAAAAAGATATCAACTGAAACGAGAAAAAGAGTGTTGAGATGCTACATAGAACCTATACTTTTGTATGGATGTGAAGCTTGGACAATAAGCAGTCAAGCTGAAAAACAGCTGATGGCTGTGGAAATGTGGTTTCTGAGGAAATAAGAATACCATGGACAGACAGAAAAACCAATAACAAGTCCTTCAAGAAATAAATGAAGATCGTAAACTGATTAGAGACATTAGACGTAGACAGTCACAATTTTTTTTGGGCATGTTATGAGAAGAAATGAATTGGAGAACTTGGTGACAACTGGCAAGATCGAGGGGAAGAGACCAAGGGGAAGACCTAGAAGTAAATACCTGGATGGCTTGGCCGCATGGCATGGTCAAGACAGGAACACGGAGCTGATCCACGACTCTGGTGATCGAGTGAGATGGCAGAACATGACAGCCCACGCTTATCGGCATGGTACGTGATGGATGGATGGAAATATGACGCAACAAGAACGGTGTATTGTGAAATAAGACATCTGTACAGATCTTTGTGGTATTTAATTGCACTTGTAGTCTATAATTATATAATTAACCTGGCCGACGGTGATAACATAGTTCAATCGCTGTCTAAAAGGGACCAAAACCCTGTTAAAGGGTAAACTGTCTGTCTACTGTCATTTACTGCCAATATAGTACTCTGTGATGTATGGTACGGGGGTCTTGAGCCTGGAGAATTAAGGTCGCCGAGCTAGTGCAGTCGCCGCGAACTCCACAGGTTAGAGTTTTCTTTTTGCCCACGACAGAAAAGACTCCACACCTTACCGAGGATTCCAACCAGGGTCTCCCGAAGGAAAAATCCGACATTCTAGGCACTCGGCCAGCCGCTCCTCTCAGGAACATGACAGAATAAAGACATTGCAGAGACTGAGATGTGTGACAGCTGGATACTGATAGCTAGACGCCGAGTTACGAAAGGACGCATGGGAACAAACGGACCGATAATCAGAGATAGAAGAAGGGACACCAAGATACATAAAGGCAGAGAGACGCCCATGTGATTACGAACTGGTGGTCAGAATCGGTATTCTACACCGCAATACTGGGAAACCACTTTGGAGGTTATGTCACAACCACTGCTGTAGAATTCCTGCTGTTCCATATTGGAAGTCGACATAGAGGCTGATCACTTGGCATCACATACATCTGTAAATGAATGGATGAACTGCTGCGTCCGTGATTTAGTTACATCAACTTGTTCAATAAACTACCAAGGACATCCCTGAGTTGTACATTGTGTCAGAGTGTGTGTGTGAGAGAGAGAGTGTGTATGTGCGAGTGTATGTATGTGTTTGTGAGTGTGCGTATATGTATGTGTGTGTCACAGTGTTGCGTTTTTCATGTAAATTGTATTACTTGTCTAAATTGTTGATGCATGTTTAGTATTTAGGATACGACATCTAAGCACCACTGCTTGGAATGCCTGATCATGCATTACACACATTGGGGTAATTCATGATAAAGGATATCCCAACTCATGACGCTTGGAGATGAGCCACACATTCAGCACACACTTTACACAAAACTCAAAACTGAACACTATCAATTAAAATACAATCACTTTATTAGAAGCAGCAACTTATTAGTCAATACACTAACAAGCCAACAGGGACACATGTAGTCAGATGGGATAAAATAACAGCGTAACTACATATTCAGCATTATACAACATACGAGAGTAAAAGTGTATTGAAATGCACACACAGAACAAGATTTGAAGGTGTACTTAATTAGCCAAGACTTGTGTCTTGTTAATCCTCTCTAATACAGAGATTAATTATCTTGGTATCAGTAGGATACTTTGAGAAGGACGGGTTGTAGAAACAACTAGGAAACGTCACGTAACTTCGGTCAGATAAGCATTTTTAAGGACACAGGAGAGAGAGACCTCTTCAGCAAATCAGAGAAGTGGTGTATGGGAGAATACATGAGTGTTGATGCCAATATGTAGGTTACCAAGTTACTGTCCACCAAACTACAAACACCGACATCATCTTATATTCCCTGACCCTGCGAATGTTGTCTTGTTCTCTCGCCACTGTTGGAAGATAGGTTACATACACCACAATTCGCGGAACAATCTGCTCGTAGAATAAAAAAAAAATTTATTAATAGTCACGTAAATGTCACAGTCATGTCAAATTTTATAGTATTAACATCATTTGGCATTTCTCTAAAGAGGGACTAATACTAGTTCATTTCTAGATAGCTGCAAAGTTATTAAACTTGTTCAGAAATAAATTTGATATCATTTACTTAATTTTTTTTACTTGGCAATCAATAGCTGTCTGAACGTAAAGCTTGTGCCAAAACCGGAGCTTGGCCCCCAAAAAGCCTGTCACAGTGTTGGATCTCTAGGGGATCTGAACTCGGCTCAAACAGGCAACAATAACTCCGTTAAATATAATATAGCAACATTTATTGAATTAGCTATACAGTGCGTTGGCGCAGTGGGTTTTAACAAGCCCGCACTGACGAGTTGCTTATCACAGAGGTTTAACATCATACATGATTATAACAAACATTCTAAGCAAACTATCTAGCATATGTCTATGACCCTAAATACACATGGGTCTGAACTATTAAGTCCCTCTAAGGCAGGCCCTGTTGCCTCTCCTGTGTCAGAAGTGTGGCTTGGACAATTGTTCAAGCTAAAACACTCACCCACGGCTCTAAATTAGTATTACGGCTAGATAATCACAGGGTTTAATTTACGTTAGTGACAATGGCGTGTGCAGACGGAACAAAGTGCGAGCTGTGCCCATCGTGACCAAGTTATGTTTATTTATGCTTATTGAATTATTTTGTGCTTATGAACATGTTTTCTTCTAATTTGTAAGTATTATTGTTATACTTTTGTATCATTTATTTATATAATTACTTATTTATTTACTAGTATTTGGTCAAATAGGATTCATGGCGGAGCGATACACAAACTGAGCCGAGAACAAAATCGATTTTTCCAATCTAAAATAACGCTGCGCCTCTGACGTATCGCGACTGACAAACAGCTGTGTTACGCCATTTGCAGTCAGCGACTGATTGTTTACAATCGCAAAGCGGCTGCTCGCCTGAATCGTTGACTTAGATCAAATATTATTTGTTTAAATTAGTTATTTATTGAATATATTTATTTATTTAAACATTATTATTACCTTTATATTTATTTAAAAGCATTTATTTATATATTTTTTCTCTTTCTTGCCGTCGCGATGGCACTACTTTGGCTATGCAAATGAGACGCAGTCTGCACAACACTTCCATAAATTAAACAAGTAGAGTTAGTGAAGGCAAAAGACGTTAGAACGAAGACAGGACAGTGACATTTAATATTAATTAAACCACATTATATTTTCCTGGGGCATATAGTTGTAAAAATTGTCTAGAATTATATATCGTTTGCAAGTGGTTAATTGTTGTTGCTCTTGATAAACAGGGAGAGCGACGGCTGAGCATAAGCATAACTCGAGCTGTGTGTGGTATTGGCAGACGATTGAACTTGAAGTGCCAAACGAGTGTACATGAATGATCTGGAAAGTTAAGATGAGTATAACCAAATGATTTTGCATGCAATATGATTAATAATGCATCTCTTTTTCAGCGTGTGATGTATTAGCATATTTTTTGTGATCTGGTTTTTCAGGTTATAAATTAAGAGTACAAGTTTGTGTACTCAGGGATTTAAAAACATAACATATCTAATATAAATAAGTGAGTAAATATTTGAGTGCCTGTCAACTCTATCTAATTACCCAACAACATGGCAACTTTAGCGGATTTCATAAAAGCAGGCAAGGAATTAGAATACACAGGAAAGGACTTAGAGCAATATGCTGATCGAAAATTTAAAGAAGCAAAAGATGCTGAGAGAGATGAACGTGCACGAGAAAGAGAACATGATAAGGAGATGAAACAAAAGCAACTAGAACATGATAAGGAAATTAAACAGAAGGAATTAGAGATTAAACAAAGGGAGATAGATGAAATGGCAAGAGTGAAAGAAAAACAAATACAAGTTGAATCAGAGACACAGTTAAAGATGAAAGGTATGGATGTAGATTCACACTTAGAGATCTCTGCTACAAAACTAAAAAGTCAGCAAGAAGAAAATAAATTTAATAAGTACAAAAACATTATCAAGCCCTTTTGTAAAGAAGATTCCATATCAGCCTGGACAGAAAATGTCGAATACCAATTTAAATACCACCAAGTACCAATCGATATGTGGGCCATGATCTACATGAAGAACTTAAGTGGGGAGCCCCTTAAAGTGATAGAATCAATACCAACTGATCTTAGATCTAACTATCAGTACATCCACGATAGGATAATGCAACATTTCTTACTTGATGCCCCTGAGTATCAAGTACAGTTTTCCAATTTAAAACCTAAGCCAAGCGAGACCTTTATCGATTATGTCTCAAATGTACAAAGCGTACTAAATAGATGGCTTAGTGCATCAAAAATAGGAAAGGATTTTGACAAACTTAAAAATGTAATAGCCATGGATAAAGTCATATCCACTATACCATCTCCTTTCGCTAAATTCCTGCAGCAGTCAGACATTGAGACCATAGAACAATTTGAAAAGAAAGGCTCTGCATATTTTTCCTCAAATAGAGATATTTTTAAGACATCAAATAGCGACTCTGAAATAGTTTCTTTTGTGAAGGACCAACCTAAAAGCTATCAAAGCAATAAAAAACCATTTCATAGAGTCGACAAGAAAGATAAAAAAGTGTCGAAATGTGTCTATTGTCAACTTTTGCATGATACTTATTCTATGTGTGATAAATCACCAAACTATCCGACACATCTTGAGATGGTCATTAAGAAGCAACAAAACAAACGAACTGCATACAGGCGTGCAGTCAAATGCTTCTTCTGTTCAAGCTACGGGCACTATTCTAATAAGTGCCTAGGCCGCCAAAGAATGAAGGCGAACAATGCTATTTTGATTGATACATCTTCTGATAGTGGTAGTGAGACTGAGTGTGATATCGAGAATGTATTACCGTTTAAGCAATCTAAAGATGTTTGTTGTGTAAGCGATGTATTAAGCTTTGACAATTGTGACCAATGTCACCAATTTCATGCAGACGGCAAACTTACATGTGGGCATAATGTAACATCCTCCTTGGAGAATGCAAATGCAGCTATAGCCTCCAGAGGCAATCTATTGTTTCACTCTGCAATGGTCAATGAGAAGCCATGCCGATGTTTGCTTGACAGTGGGAGCTCTATTATTGGTGTGAAAAAGGAACTTGTTAATCCAAAGGATTATACTGGTGACTCTGTAAAATGCCGTACTTTTTCTGGTAACATAGAAACCTATCCTCTGGCAAGAGCCCGTATAAACACCCCGTTCCTTTCTGGTACCTTTACTTGTGCAATACTAGACAACCCTTGTACTGATTTAATTCTTGGGTGTCTACCCCAGCTAAGGCACTGCACAGATGAAGAAATATCCGCCTGGGAGGAGGAAAATGGACTAACTCCAGTGACCAGTGCAGATATCCTCAAACATCACAGTCCCAACAAAGGTACTAGAGATAGTAATCTTGAACCAGACCAAGACATACTGCTTTTACTTCCAGACAAACAGAATCTATTATTGACCTCATGACAAGGGCCATTCAAAGTGATACGAAAAATTTCGGATGTCGATTATGAAATATCGATAAACGGACACTTAAAGATATTTCATATCAACATGTTGAAACCCTACTTTTCACGACAAGAGACAGAATTAGAGACAGACGAACACAATGCACCCACACCTTTGGATGAGACGACAGACGTACACAACGCAACTACACTAGTTAGCGAGACTGACAAATCCGACGAGATGCATACACTTAGTGAGTTTACAGAAAACGCACTTAGCACCACTACCGTACTGAATCAGGTAGACGACGACGGAATGGAACTACCCGTTCCAATTGTGGACAAGACTGCTACATTAGATTGTATACGATTAGAAACGGGACTGACAAAAGAACAACGACGACAGATAATAGAATTAGTGACTGAATATAAGGACATATTTTCCGACATTCCAGGTAGGACGGACAGGATCGAGCACTCCATCCTCCTTTCAGACTCGAAGCCTATCAAATGCAGGCCGTACTCTATCCCACTTAGCTATAGAGAAAATCTAAATAAGGAAATTCTTAATTT
Organism: Cepaea nemoralis; assembly: GCA_014155875.1. NCBI lineage: Eukaryota > Metazoa > Mollusca > Gastropoda > Stylommatophora > Helicidae > Cepaea > Cepaea nemoralis. The sequence continues at coordinate 25,353 of JACEFZ010011334.1, read as the reverse complement.
AGAAGCTAGTGGAATCATTCAAAAATCTACATCTGAGTACTCCTTTCCAATCGTCCTGGTCAAGAAAAAAGACTCCACAATTCGTCTTTGTGTGGACTATAGAAAACTCAACAATGTCACTAAGATCGACGCAGAACCAATTCCTTCCTGCGAAGATCTTATTCTGGATATGTCCACCTCCAAAATCTTTTCTAAATTAGACCTAACTAAGGGATATTGGCAGGTCCCTATGCAGACTCAATCTATCCATCTTACTGCTTTCTCAACACCTCTAGGCCTTTACGAGTGGCGATTTCTTCCTTTCGGACTTCGTAATGCTCCTGCCACCTTTGTACGCTTAACTAGAGATTTACTACATGGAGTGACGAATACAGTGACCTATATGGATGATATTTGTGTCCATACAGAGGACTGGACAACACACTTACTGAAACTAAGACATGTCTTCGATAGGTTGCGACTCTTCGGTCTCACTGTCAAACCGAGCAAAGTCGAATTGGGCCTACAAGAAATTGATTTTTTGGGTCATGTCATTTCACAAGGACAACTGAAAACTGACAATAGAATTATTACCAAAATTATGAACCTGACCATGCCTACAACAAAGAAGCAGGTCAGGAGCCTTTTGGGTTTAGTAAATTATTATAGCAAGTTCATACCGAACTTAGCTGAAATTACAAGTGTATTTTCAAATGTTTTAAAAGCATCAGTAAAATTGGATGTTAAAGATGCATTATTAATTTCTGCATTGCAAAAATTGAAAATCCTATTTAGTAATGTACCAATCCTCCGCTTGCCTAATCCTAGGCTCGTTTATTATCTTAGGACAGATGCCAGCAGGATTTCTATCGCTGCAGTACTAGGCCAATTTTATGAGGGCATCTTCCATCCGATTTGCTACGTGAGCCGCAAGATCACACCGGCTGAGTCCAGATATTCCATATCAGAGTTGGAAGCCCTTAGCGTCATCTATTCGGTGAGGAAGTTGCATCGATTCCTGGCGGGTAATCACTTTGTAGTCCAGACTGACAACTCCCCGATCACGGTCATACAAAGTGGGGTACATCGGAATGACCGCATCTACAGGTGGTCGTTAATATTACAGAATTATACTTTTAGTATAGAGCATATTAAGAGTAGGGACAACATCCTTGCTGATACCCTTAGTCGACCATCTGAGGTAGAAATACCTGATATTCCACACGAATAGGTAGTTGAGAAATGGTCATTTACTATACACTTAACGTATCCTGTGTAGAATATACTATTGTGTACATAGACATCAGGATCAGAACTGTGTGCTAAGAACAGTGAACTACCATGTGTCCGTAGACAGCAGAATGACAACTGTGCGCCAAGAACAAGGAAATCACCGTGTGTACATAGACAGCTCGTTACTTACTATGCTCCATTTGTGCTCCGGTGAATCACCTGTGTTACTCATATCAGAACAGTGTCAGAACATTGTGAAATAACAGACACGAAGATACTTGTCTACGACACCAGCGGACTCAACGAGTGTAAGAATACCCATAGGACACAAGTATGACTGTGTAGTCTAGATAGCATACCCAGAATAAGTGTGTATATATAAAGTATGCCAACGAAAGCAATTTCTATACGTTATGGCAACCACTAACCTGAGGTAAATAGACATCATGTATATATACTTATTGTGATATGTAATATAACGGTTTTAAAATAGTGGTAAATTATAGTTAGATTAGTTACTTTAATATAGAGTTAGATTAGATTTAGGCAATATAATAAAATTTTTTTTTTAAGTTTAGATAAATCATTAATTTACCCACTTACTTAGCATAAAATTAGAGTAGGATAAAGTGGTTTAAAAAGTGGTTTAAAAAATTAGAAACGTAGATTAGAATATTACAGCAAACTAAATGACAGCGAATCAAAGATTAGTATAAATAGCTTAAGATAGGAACAACACCATGTAGTCATTTAATTTCATTTTATTTCATTCCATCTTTAAGAACACTTTAACAACTTCATCATTTAGGACTAAAATTAGGTTATATTTTATAGGATAAAAGTATTATACTTATGAACATACCTCATTTATACCATGTAGATTAAAAATATCCATTATATTTTTTTTCCATTAAAAACATTAGTTAGAATTTTTGTTACATTTCAGATTACCTATTTCATAAAGATACATAACTCATTTCACATCATTTTCATTTTTTTAAATAGTTAGATTACTTCCCTTAAATTAGATAAATTTTGTACAACAAAATAGAATATAGATAGTTAGAGAATTAGTATTAGTATTTATATAGAATATAGTTTTAATAATATCAGGGTACAATCTATCAACCCTATTTCATCCATGTAAATATTTTGTAAATACATGACTTGTGCAGTAACTTAAGCACAGTCATGAAGCTCAACTCTTTTAAAACTGAGCTAAACTTGTACAGTGTCACTTCAAGGTTTTTAAATAAGTGTGAGAATAAAAGATGTGTGACAGAAGTGTGAAAGTGAGAGAAAATGGTAAATTACAATGGAGAGTGAAGGCAGCCAGCGGATTTTTTTCTGCCGCTCGGCGCGACTTTTTATTATTTGTCTGCGTCAAGCTGTCATCATCTTACTCTTATCTAAATAATGGTTCGGGTTCATACAGGCAACAATACTTTGTTCGCTAGAATATAGAACATTTATTGTATTGAATGTACAGTTGGCGCAGTGGGTTAACAGCCCGCGCTATATTATATTACATATCACAGATAGTTAAACATCAAGCATATAGTTGTCATACAACAATCTAGCACACTATCTAGCCTATGTATATATATCTATGAATATCTATTGAGTCCCTCTCAGGCAGGCCTTGTTGTCTCTCTCAAGTCCGTCTGTCCTCTGCCGGTCTCCTCGTGTCCTCATTCGACACGGGCGGTAACTCTGTCCGAGTTCCTCGTGGACCCCGCATTAGGCGGGCCACATCAGTGTCCACGGAATCATGGACTCGGTGACCAGCTCTTTCGAGAAGGTTCTAGATTACTCGGGTCCTGAGCGACTCAATGCTATCCCTTGGGCTGGAGTTGCAGCCCTCTAATTAATATATATGACGGTGGGGCGGTGACACAAGCGTTTGTCTTCAATGTTGTAATGTGCTGTCTTAAATGTTTTGTGTGTAGTTTAGAGTAAACCTTAGATAGAGTATTTTAAGTCTCATAAGACGGAAACGTAGTCACGAATTAGTGTTATACACTTGTTTGTGGCCACATTTAAACGAATTATGGCACTTGAAAACGAACTTGCATACATATTTATAGACAGACACACATGTTAGAAGTTAGATTATAGTATGAGTTAGATTCAAACACGCAAACAACCAGGAAAACACACATGTAAAGCACATACATTTTTTAGAACAAAGGGATATAACTTCGGGTCAGGGGACACAATAGACAACGAAACACTAACTTAACAGTGAAAGATCACTTTACACGCGGAAGCGAGATAGGTAAAGCCTGTCGCACACAGCTTGTGCAAGGGTTGTTTAATATTATATGGGGGACGTGAAGGAATTCATGTGTTGACCCTAAGAAAGTCAACTTTGTATGGGTAGTGAGTTAATTTACTATTTGAGGGCAGGTCTAATAAGACAACGGTCCGGTTCAGACAAACCGCTAATTATATAATATTGCGATTGAGAAGAGGGCTCACGCCAACCTGACAAGTGTGTGGCGATCAGCAGTAGCCAAGTAAAGTGATACTACACTGTGACAATAGTCAGTAGAGGTCTATTGGGATACCCAGAACCAAGTTATCAGGAGTCTTTGACAAAAATTAGATACACTAATTTTTAGAAACCTCTTGCGTCACAACCATGAGTCAAAGTTTGTAACGCAACACAGGAGGGGAGGGTGTGTGTCAAAGACACCCTGAATGAGTGGTCTACCTCAAGTAGATTAGAGGTAACCCAGTGCCCCGTCATGAGGGCAGGGTAGGTGATAGGAAGGGGAACTAGTAATTAGTTCTCTCATGAGACACGGAGGTGTCAACCAGAGAGTTAGCACTCTGGTCACGGCATGATCACGGCAACGTGAAACTAGAGTGTAACTCAAGAGAGGCCGCTACTCGAGCGTGCTGAATGAGGCCGCACGCAAAAGCCGTAGTGCGCCCCAAGTCCTTCCGCGTACTGTGTAAACAGCACGCAGAGTAGAATCAGATGGGACACAGACTTCATAGTGATAACATCGCTTAGCGATGCTTGTTTCGTTAGCCGAGTAGATAGATTAGCGATAGGGTTAGGAAACGACTAGTGATAGGAAGTTCTGTGCATTTATTCTTGTGTGATTTGTTAGCGACTGTTTGTTGTACATTGATGTGATGCAAAGAGCCAGTGGCAATAAAATGTGTAAACCAATTCCTCTCGTATGACTAGCAAGTCTTTTGTGTGGTGCGAGAGAAGTATCCTAGAATTCCTGTGACATCGGTTACTGACACCGTCTGTCTCTGCCGGTTCACACGTGTCGCAATCCGACACGGGTGGTAACTCTGTCCGAGTTCCTCGTGGACCCCGCAATAGGCGGGCCACATCAGTGTCCACGGGACAGTGGACTCACTGACCAGTCCTTCGAGAAGGCTCTGGATTACTCTGGCCTTCGAGTGTCTTACTTCTTTCCCTTGGGCGGGAGTTGTAGCCCTTCGCCAGTGTCTATTAACTTATGTTGGTTTACCGTATAATGTGAGGCTGTGACAGTGTGTGTGTGTGTGTGTGTGTTTGTTTGTGTTTGTTTTGATTCAGGGGAGCTAACAGTAAATTACTTAAAAGACAAAATGTTAATACTAGTAGTGTCTCTGTAGGAAACATTTAATGAGGATGTAAAGCAGCCAATACCCGACATGACCCGACTGGTTCAGGGGCGGTTTGAACAAAGCGGTCTGAGCCTGAGCTAAATGTATCGAGTATACAACTGTTACTACGGATCCACCCTTTGAATTGTGGTGCCATTACCAGGTTTCTGACACTATTCCAGGAAAAAACACAAGAACAAACAACAACGAACGAACGAGCTAACAAAGGGTTAAGAATTGGGCACGCAGGCCCGTCTAATACTCTGTCCTTCTATCACTCTCTTTCATACATTGTTTCATCCACACATCATTCGAGGCTAATAAATCTATATTTATAAAGGTGTACCACAGGAGGAATAGGGAAGATAACTGCACATCTGCAGCCCTGTCACAAAGAATATTACACTGGTTGTGGTTGGACTTGGACAACAATAGTTGATATTTGATATATTTTTCGCACATCCTATTACAGTACATCGCTGTCAACACCAGCATTTTACCGCTGTTTAGTTTATAATAATAGTATCACATTTGGTAAGCTGTATTGTGCTATATTGGTGTTATTACGCAGCAGCTTTATCCAGTCATGGACATTTCAGGAGTAGATAGTTTGTCCCAGGTCACATGGGAATCCACATAAGTAGATGTCTTTAGAAGTAGAAGAGGGTGACGTGAAGTCACTCTATTGATCTACAAGACTAGAAATACAGGTGTTTATCTCATTTCACAGCTAAACATTTTACAACTGGACAGGTCAGATCTAATCTTCATTCACTGGTGTGTGTGTGTGTGTGTGTGTGCGTACGTGTGCGTGCGTGTGTGTGTGTGTGTGTGTGTGTGTGTGGGTGGGTGGGATCTCTACGTGATCGCTCCACTGAATTAGTGGCATTATATAAGTGAATACTGTGCTACATGGAAAGCCAGGACAGGCTGGGAATATTGCCGTGAAACAATTGTCAGTTCAGACAACATCAAGTGTTATCTCATGATATCCATGGCACAGCTTGAGAGGATGGTTAAGTGAGTGATTTGATATTGCAACAGTGATTGTTACAACAATTGCAGATTTAATCATCCTGGAGAATGAACATGGGGAAAAACATACATTTATTATCCATGTATTGTGATGCATGTATGACTTCAGTCTCATCATCATCATTGACACCTTGCCGTCTTGACAGACGATAGTTTGTGCTTCAAAAGGGCATAATAACTTTTACCCATAGCGGTAGTTAATGTGGCTGATAAGGCCAATTCGCCTCTCCATAGCACAAAGCTTGGGCTAAAATATAGAGATCATGTGTTGCCCATGCAGCATGATCCTTCTCTCGGCCTGCCTAGTTCACTCCAGAGGAAAGGTAACACCCCTACATCTGGAACAAGAGAAGCTGCCGGATCAGCAAAGCAATGCTCTAAATGTCCGTCTGTCGGAGCTTCGATCCTAGACCAGCCGCCAACCAAGGCTTAGGGCCTAGTCTGCCCTGCCATGATACTTTGTCTTTAGGTTGCATTTCCTCGCACCAGGGTATGGCTTGCACCCTCCCAATTGCCCTCTTCCGCCCGAAGCCGTTGGCACAATATGGAGTGTCAGGTTTGGTAAGCGCCGCCTAACGTTCTGCGCTAACAGAAAACAGGTAGTACCGTCTACTGTTATATGGTAGCTCAATCACATTTAACTAAGACCTGACACACGACTTGTGTCTTCATTCTGTAACACTGCTAATCAGATGTTGTTTTCTTTTATGTTGCAGGAGTGGCTGACTAGTGTCAGAGCACTCCTGGGTGTCTGGTAGTGGCATAACTCATGTGTATTTTGGTGTCACAACTACTTCCGTTGGAGTCATGATTCTTAGATTTATGTTGCGGTTGTAACATATGTTTTTGTAATGTCTTGTTGTTGTAAGTGTCAACGTTCTTTGTTGTGTCACATTATACTCAGTTGAGGTGTATGAGTACCTCATTGTGGTACGTTGTATACTATATAGTTTAGTTTAGTTTTAGTCGTTGGATCAACATCACGGCACACGGTTTAACCCATAAGTGCTCCGTTTTCCTCCTAACTCAAACCTGAGTTTGGAGAAACTCAGCTCAATGCACGAACTCTGTTGCATCGGCGAAGATCCTGAAATGCTTTTGGGTAGATTTTTAACTCGAAATTTTGCCCGGGCAGCGCCGTTAGGCTACTCTTTTTCGATTTCCAACTGCCAAGGGATTTTTTACGTGCGCAACAATGCACACGGGCGTCCGATCTCACTACCCAGAGACCAGGGGAAATTACTGGAAGTCCCGGTGGATTTTTTAAATAAATCCTGGTCCTCACCGGGGCCTGAATCCGGGACCTCCAGCACTCGAGGCGGACACCATACCTCAAGACCACTCAGCCCCCTTGTTGTATACTACATAGATTTGGCCTAGGGGCAGAGGTCTGATTATGTGTTAGGGACTAACCAATGTTGGTTGTTGTTTGATATTAGACCGCAGTTATCTGTTGTATTTTATTTTTTATTGAACTGCAATGTTTGTGTGAACATCTGCAATCTTTGAAGTTGTAGAAGTTATGAAACAAAAGAACTTTTTTGTATTTTTCTTTATTTGTTTGTTTAGTCAGTAAGTTAAGTTTGTGCATTTACTATTGCTACCTCGGTCTGACAGCTCAGTGCACTGTCTGGGTCTAAACATGGTAGTTTCTACTGGATATCAGTAATAGTTCAGATCCCTGTCTCTGGATCCCTGAAAATAATCATTTTATTTAAACCTAACCCTTTTCTTGTGGGTTGGAGGAGGTGAGAGGTTTTATCTCTTTTTACTATTTTTCTCTTCTTTGGCCTGAATACAGAAAGACTTGTGCTCTGTCTCCTATCACTGTTAACAAGTTCTTCTTTTGTCCCTTCGGCTTCTCTAGGGTTATATTATTATTATTATTATTATTATTATTATTATTATTATTATTATTATTATTATTATGAAAGGAGATGGTAATCCATATTGAGATGGTGTTCGAATAATTTGCGATTATATATATATGTAAGATTTTGTGAATTAGTTTGGCCTTATTGAAAAGTAGGCGACGAACTTTTGTTTTAGTGACGCGCCATATCAGTCTTCTGTTGAAACTTAGTGCAGTGCTGTTGGAGTTTTTGACAACAAGCAAGCCAAATGCGATAACGATAACAAGGGATAACACAGAACTTTCATGAACGTTATCCACTGAATAAGAATGAGGAAGAAGATACAACCTGAAATAGGGGAAGAACAATGCGGGTTTGTAGAAGGAAAGGGTACAGTAAATGCTGTGTATATGCTGCGAACAGTTATTGAACGTGCTATAGAAGTAAACAAGGATATACATCTTTGCTTTATTGACTATACAAAGGCTTTTGATAGAGTTAGACATGTCAACATGGTGGATATGCTTGTAGATCTACAAATTGATGGGAAAGACATTAGACTTATAAAAAAACATATATTGGAAACAACAAGCTGCAATAAGGATTGATAATGAAGTGGGACAGTATCAGCCAATTAAGAGAGGTGTTAGGCAGGGATGTGTGATGTCTCCAGATCTTTTTTCCCTGTACAGTGAAAATATTTTCAGAAATGTAGAGGATATAAATGGAATCAGCATTGGAGGACGAAACATCGAACGAACGAACGAACGAACAAACTTTATTTTCAAAGGGTTAAGAATTGGGCACGCAGGCCCGTCTAACATTCTGCCCTTCTATCACTCTCTTCCATACATTATTTCATTCACACGTCATTCAAGGCTAACAGAGAACAGCAACAATATAAAACTTATGCATAATAAAAGCATTGGCAAAATGCGAACATCAAAACTACACGATACAGTAACATTAGATAATGGTCAGACACTTATTAGCCATGTGGAATATACTGGCCTACCAAAAGGGGACTGGCTGTTATACTAGGGTTTTGTTATTATTATTATTATCACTATTATTATGGGGGAAGGTAATCCGTACTGAGATAGTGTTCGAGTAATTTGCGATTATATGAATAAGGATTGGTGATGTCTTTTATTTCTTGTGGAAGATTGTTCCACAGCTGAGCTGCAGAGTACGTTAAGCTTGTTTTGTATAAGTCAATCCTAGGCTTCGGAATGTGTAGTATATTTAAACGTTTACTGTGTCTAGCATTATATTTAAACAATGGCCAAAGGTAATTTGGGGCATTCCGATGCAAGATTTTGTGAATTAGTTTAGCTTTATTGAAAAGCAGGCGTTTGCGGAGTGGTAGCAACTGAAGGCGTTTATACAGGCTGGGATTGTCAGATAAATGTTTGCTATAAATTAGACTCATGGCCCGTTTCTGGAGTGAGTAAAGTCGCTTGGTGTTTGAATTAGAACAACCGTCCCAGATTGTAGAGCAGTAGTCAAAGTGTGTCTGAATATGAGAAGTATAGAATAGTTTCCTTGTGTCCTCATCAAGGAAGTTTTTAATTTTGGCGAGTTGGTAGACTTTTTTCGCTGTTTGTTTAATGAGCGCTTGAACATGGGAATTAAAGGTTAGGTTTCTATCAATGATTAGGCCTAATGTTTTGTGCTCAATTACACTTTCTACTGGCATGTTATCGATGTGAAGTTGAAGTGATGTGTGTGAGCTTAGAGTTTGAAGTCTTTGTCTGGTTGTTAATAACATTGATTTTGTTTTAGTGATATTAATTTGCATACGGTTTGAATAGCTCCACCTAACTACATTATTTAATTCTTGTTGTAAAGACGACTCCAGTAAAATACAGTTTTCAGCGTTTGTGTACACTGTACAGTCGTCTGCAAATAGATCGCAGGACGATGAAAGATGCAAAGGTAGATCGTTAATATATATGGCAAATAATAGAGGGCCAAGAATAGAGCCTTGTGGTACTCCAATATTGAATGTAGTGGTTTGAGACAGCGATTTATTATGTGATACTACTTGCTTTCTGTCCGATAGAAAAGATGATATTAGAGTGACTACATTAGGACCAATTTTCATTGTCTCAAGTTTCTTAATTAAAATAACATGGTCTATCATATCAAATGCTTTCTTGAAATCAATAAACACAGTTCCACATAGACTGTTGTTGTTTATACTCTCGTGCCAATTTTCTATCATGTTTGTTAGGGCCGTATGGCAAGAATACTTTGGTCGAAATCCTGATTGGCTGTCAACAATAAGCTTGTTGCGAACTAAATACTGTAATGTTACTTTATGGATGTGTTTTTCTAGTGGCTTAGATAGTGATGATAGTAAAGAAATGGGCCTGTAATTGTTCGGGAGACCATTGTCCAATGAACCAGATTTAAGAAGAGGGTACACTTTAGCGATTTTGAGAGCTGATGGAAAGTGGCCTTTGGTGAGACACTGATTATATACATAGGTTAGTGATATACTGATCACTGGCGCAGCACAACGGAGAATCCGGTTGCTGATTCCATCTAAGCCAGATGAGGTTGTATTTTTTAGGTTTCTGAGGTAAGTGAATACTTCAGTGATTGTCATTAGCGGTATGTCGGAAAGAATATCGCGGGAGCATCTACTCTCGCAAAACGATGACAGCAAAGATAAGTTGAAAGGAGAATTAGGTATTGAAGCCTTCAACTGGTCTATGTCAGTTTGAAAAAACTTACTGAATTGGTCGCATGTAATATGATTTGATGGTAAGGAATTTCGGGAGTTATACTTGTTTGTCAAAGTGTTAATTGCCTTCCATATATCCTTACTATTTGTTTTATCTATTACTAAGTTCTTAAAGTAATTTTTCTTTTCCCGTCGTATGGTATATTGAACTTTGTTTCTAAGAGTACGGTACACGTTGAGATCCCGCTTTTTATGTGCTTTATCTCTGTCTCTCATAATTTCAAGTATTTCCTGTGTGATCCAAGGTGACTTGACGTGGTGTTTTACTCGAACTTCCTTGATTGGCACATGTCTATCAAAAACATCAATAAAGGCTTTCATCCAGAATTCCAAAGCATCATCCGGGTCAGGAAGCTGATATACATTGTCTAGAGGTGAACTGAGCAAGTCCTGTAAAAATGCGTTTTGGTTGAAATTTTTGTAACTTCTATATTTTACACTTATGTGTTTATGTTTAGGAGTTTTAATTCCTTTTTTAGACCACGTGCAGCATATTGGGTAGTGATCGCTCATTGCACAATTGGGTACGGTGCATTCTATGATGTTGTCTGAGCAAGTTACATAAATGTGATCTATGATTGTTGAAGATGACTTTGTTACTCTAGTAGCTTGTTGTACTATTTGTTGGAAATTGTATGATGCAATTATATTTCCCCATATTATGTTGGATTTGTTGGTGTCAATGTTAAAGTCTCCGAGTAGTATAATTTCTTTACCTGAAGCGAAAACCACATCCATCATGGTAGTGAAGTTTTCGTACCAGACTTGTCCAGCACTGGGATTTCGATAGAGGTAGCCAATTATCAGGGGTGTGCGGTTTTGAAGTTTTAGCTCTAACCAAATACATTCTATTTCGCAAGTTTCAAAGTCTAGCCTACGGTTAGCATTTAGTAAATTAGAAACATATGTTATTATGCCTGTCTCTTGTTTCCTACAGGGATCCCTTCTGAAAACTTTGTACCCTTTAATAAAGATGTCCTCATCTGAAATGTTATCGTTAAGCCTACTTTCACTAAGGCCGAATAAATGAAAATTTTGATTGAGAATAGAAGATAACTCTGATAGCTTGTTAAATAAGCTGCAAATGTTTAAGTGTCCAAGGCGTATTCCTGACTTATTGAGCCAGTGTTGCCACTTCTCAGACATTTCATCCATGAAGAAAGTGTAAATTAGTCAAAGTCAAGCAAAAATACAAGATCATAAAAAAAAAACACAATTACATTAACTTACAAAATATCAGTAATCCAAATCGATATGTAAATGACAATATTATAACGATATAACTAATTAGACCAACGAGTATAATGCAAACACGGAACAAAACGAATTAAAGAACATACAACAAATAATTAACCTGAAAAATCTACTTCACAAGCTAAGTAACCAACTGTTATCCAACAGAATTAATAAATCACTACACAAGTCAATGTCTCTGTTTAAAGCGGAGTATCCCACACGGGAAATAAAACGTTAAACAGTAAGCAATTAAAGTTCAAGGAGGAAGCTCTGTTGCTGGTATCAATGCATATAGGGTTCCGTTTTTAATACATATCCTATCTCACAAGTCTGTATTGTACAGACATCATAAGGGCTTGATTCAATGCGGCAGGACTAAATTGCATCAAGTGTAGAAGTTCTGGACTCCAATGATGCGGAGCCTGTTGTCCGCTTGGTCGATCATTACTGGCGTGAACTTGGTGATGCGGAACCTGTTGTTGCCCGCTTGTTCGCTCATAGCTAGCGTGAATTTGGTGATGCGGAACCTCTTGTTGTCTGCTATGGAGCCCATAGCTGTCTTGAGCTTGGTGTGTCAAGGTGGTATTACTACCGTGCGTGTGTACCGCTGCTTGCAACGAGGGTTCGTTGGAAGTGAGGTTAGGGAAATCTTCCTGGTAGTTATTTCCTTCACGTGTGAGGGTGGGGGTAGGAAGGAGAGGTTGATTTGTTCTTGGTAGCATGTGTGCACCTTGAATGGCAGGCTTTCGGGGGTCAGACGTCAGCAGACGTTTATCTGGGGTGATAGGGGTATTTCGACTGGCTTCAATAGTCAATGTTCGTCGTGTTTGTGTGCTGGTCATGTTTTGTGCTCTCTCCGGATACTTGATATTTTTAGCAAGGAAGCTATTACCTAATGTGGATGTGTGGATCTGGTCACTGTACAGTCGTTTCTTTGGCGCGCCTCTTTGAGATGTAAAAAATGGTGTGTTGTTGATAAATTGTACATTATATTGATTACAGAATTTCTCTAGGGTGTTGTTGTTTATGTCGGCTAGTCGCCGTTCGGAGCCATAACTTGGTGGTATGATGGAAGAGAAAAACACTTTAGAATTGGGAAAATTATGGCATAATAAGTCTAGTAGTTTTCGTAACTGAGAAATTGTGATATGTTGGTTTCTCATAGTGTCATTAATTCCTATATGTATTGTAATCCTCTTCACACTTTCGTTGATCTCAATTCTACGTATACTGTTTGTTAGACTGTCTAACCCTGCACCAGGAAGTGGAATTGTTGTAGCTTTATCGGCGTGTGATGACGACATACGATCACTGAATATGCCTTTCAACAAGGAGTCGCCAATTATCAAATGGGTGCAGTCAACTGGTAGTCTCTGTATGTATTGGCTTCTGGTACGGCTTGCACGTTGTTTTTGCCATTGATAATTATCCGGCTGTGGACTGCCTTCTTGAAGGTTACCAGCCGATTCTTGAATAGGCGGATTGTCTGTCAGCAATGTCTCGTCGTACTGATTGTCGTTTACCAATTGCTCTTTTGGTAGTTCAAATCGATTGCTGACTTTTACTTCTATGGGAAATGTCGAGTCCTGTTGACTGGCTTTGTCTGTTTGTTGATGTGTGTTCGTTGGCTGTATAGTTGGTGCTCCCAGAGATGGTTGTGTTGTTTCGAAGCTGTAAGTCTGTGCTAACTGATCACTAGTGGGCGCAGGTTGTAAAGTCTCAATAGTGTGTTTCAGTATACCATTTTCCTCTCTCAGGAGAGCGACCTCTGACTTGAGTTTGATATAGTCATTAGTTATCCTGGCAATCTTGTCTGTGTTTTCAGAGGCGGCGTCTAGAAGTATCTTCAAACTTGCCTCTAACCTTTCAATGTGCTGTTGACAACCGCATGAGTGTTGATCTGTAGCTGGGCTTTCATCTAGTACAGATGGTGCAATCTCAATTTGGTTTGAATTGTTTTCATTTGGTTGTATACTGTCCCCGAGGGGCCGCATCGGGTATTCAATGGCTAGCAACACTGGTTGGTTAGAAGAATCTGCGTTCGAGCTGCTGCTGTGTTGAGTCGTGGCATGTTGGAGTATGTTGTTACTATCGCCTGATGCTGTAACGACTGCCGCTGCAGGCTGTGTTGATTTTATGGTTCTGTCTGACAATGGCGTGGCCGCTGCAGGCTGTGTTGATTTTATGGTTCTGTCTGACAATGGCGTGGCCGCTGTAGGCTGTGTTGGTTTTATGGCAGACACTAGCGTGCTGAAATCGGCGGGTGTGATTAGCGAGTCACTTGTTAGTTTCAGAGCTGCCTGCTCAATTTCAACAAACTGTGTCGCGAGCCACTCAGACATGACGGCGTTTGCCCCTTGTATCAAAATTTTATTCTGGGTGTTGTACAAATGCAACGTGTGTAGGGGAGATGATAGTTTTACTTCCACCTCCGCTCCTTGTCGGTCTTTTCTATAGTCAACTTTGGCTTCATGGTAATAATTGACCAGGCATTTTCGAAATGCCTCGTAATGTATTGTATTGTTGAATGTGATAGAGATGCATTTACCGTCATCCATACATTTAACAGACAGCGATGGCGAGCTAAAACAGTTCTTAAGTTTGCTTTTCACTGCCCGCTCTTTGTTGAGTGTGTAGTTTCTTGTTACTGTAGATCGTAATCCACTTCGCCCCCTTTCTCCCGCTAACTCCAGCACAGAAATTCCCTCCTCGACAGACATCATTACATTACAAAATATTAGGTTTCAACAAACACGGAAACATTGTAGCGCCGCCCACGGTTTAAATCCAAGTGATGTGATTGGCTAGTTCAAGCTATCACTACTGACGCACCGCTGCTCCATGAATGATTTATCCATAGTGTTATTTAATACAATATTATTAGCATTTATATCTAACACTGCACATATAGCAACTTTAAAAGAAGTTCAACAGTTGAACGGCATCGTTGTGATCACAAACATATAAAATTCATTGCGTACGAATGTAGATAAACAGGAAAATTAATCCAAAAAGGAGGAGACCACACAAACGCGTCCTTCCTCGGCGTAGAGATTCGAAACATCAATAACATTAGATATGCAGATGATACAGTATTAATTGCAGACAATGCGCATGACCTGCAACAATTAGTAGATGCGGTTGTTGTACATAGTGAGCAACTAGGGTTAGAATTAAATTGTAAAGAGACTCAGGTTATGGTCGTCAGTAGGAAGGAAGAAGTGCCACAATATAATATACAAGTAAATGGAAATATTCTTCAACAAGTTAATCGGTACAATTATCTTGGAACAGTTATAACATCTGATGGGAGATGCCTTGAAGAGATTAGAACAAGAATCGCCATGGTGAAAGTAGCCTTTAGCAAGATGAAAAACATTCTGACCAATAAAAAGATGTCAATTGAAACGAGAAAAAGAGTGTTGAGGGGACACATAGAGCCTGTTCTTTTGTATGGATGTGAAACTTGGACAATGAGCAGTCAAGCTGAAAAGCATCTGATGGCTGCAGAAATGTGGTTTCTGAGGAAAATGCAAAGAATACCATGGACAGACAGAAAAACCAATGACCAAGTACTACTGGAGACAAATGAACATCGTAAACTGATTAGAGAAATTAGACGTAGACAGTCAAAATTTTTTGCACATGTTATGAGAAGAAATGGATTAGAGAACTTAGTGACAACTGGCAAGATCGAGGGGAACAGACCAAGAGGAAGACCGAGAGGAAAATACCTGGATGGCTTGGCCACATGGCATGGACGAGACAGGAACACTGAGCTGATCCACGACACTGTTGATCGAGTGAAATGGCGAGTCATGACCGCCCACGCTTTCCGGCATGGCACATGATTGATTGATTGATCCACTGAATGGCTCAAGACGACGAAAACCATAGCTACAGCTTAAAAATTTGCTCTTAAGAGTGTATTCTGTCACAGATTGTCCACTACACAGCGAATTCAAGGTGTTCCATGACAGAGACACTGACAAGTTAGAACAAACTGTTCAAGTATATTCGGTGGTCCTTTAGAAGTTCATCGCGCGAGATCGGCGTCCATTAGCTATTCGCGACAAACCATAACAATCATTTTTAACCTCTATGAGTTGTTTATAAGCTGTTCTATAGAAGATGTTCGTTTGCTCGGTTCATAGAGTAGAGACATTCAGCGACTCTGACAACGACGAAAATAATTTTATAACTTCAGAGAGTCAACACCAAGTGATCGATTCCTTCACCGTCCCAAGATCAACAGCAAAACACTAGAGCCACATCAGCCAAAAAGTGGCGTGCAAACAGTTCAGCAGAATATGACGTGTTTTAAATTAGGACGAGAGGGTTACACAGTTTCAAAGTGTAGCAACAAGCTGAAGCTTTCAGAAACAACAGTTGTTGGTAGTCATTGTAAATAAAATGAACATAATGCCAGAAATTGTCAGAATAAAGAGAATTCTTCAGAAACAACAGCTTTTCGTTACCACCGTTAACAAATTGGACATAATGCCAGAAATTGTCAGAATAAAGTGAAGCCTTAAGAAACAACAGTTGTTGGTGGCCATCTGTCATATATTTTTGAAGGGAGTGGGAAATCACGGTGGTGCATGCCCCATTTCTAATCAAAGAAGTTGGGCCCCATCGTCTTCTATCTTCAATAACCCCAGAATATGAACCTTGAGTTATATGCAGGCCTCGTCTTAATTTAGTCTAGGAGATATAGATTATGGCCCTGGTGAGAATAGTGATTACTAACTGGGAATCTGCCCCTTCTCCAAGGATTCTTATAGCTCTTGAGCCCCCCCCCCCCCTCCCCCTTTTCAGTTTATCAAATCTGAGGAAAGTCTGGAGAATTCTCTCAGCTTGATTTATATGAAAAAAGCATGGATGTTGAGCTGTTGATAGACCTTGAGTCTCTCCCAATTTAATATTCCTTCATGAGTTAATTTGGTTTTAAACAATTAAACACATAACCAATCACAATAGATCTTGACAACTTGGTGTATACACATAAGATGGTGAATCACAGATAGGTTGAACCAATAATCAACATAAGATCAGTGACAGTTAATTATTTATTGAATGGGCCTGTGTCTTCTGGCCTGTTATTCATTTTCTATGTTGGTTTTTATTTTTATTTTTATTTTTTTTTTTAAATAAAAATAAAAATAAAAATAGAAACCTCAAGCTACGGCTTGCAACCTGGAACGTGAGAACCATGTGTCCAGGATTTTCCACTGACTTGACCAATATTGACGATGTGAGAAAAACGGCTGTGATTGATGCCGAACTCAATCGTCTTAACATTGATATTGCTGGCCTGCAGGAGACTCGCCTCGCTGAGGAAGGGTCACTCAGGGAAAACAACTACACCTTTTTCTGGAAGGGTAGAGGGCAGGCAGAAAAAAGACAACACGGTGTGGGCTTTGCAGTGAAGAATTCGCTACTGGGAATGATTGAAATTCCAGCAGGAGGACATGAAAGACTATTATCCCTGCGCTTGGCAACCTCTTGTAGGTTTGCCACCATTATTACTGCATATGCACCGACACTCGATTCCTCTGATGATGTGAAGGATTTGTTCTATGAGGAGTTAGACTCCGTGATCAAGGCAGTTCCAAAATCTGACTACATTTATATGCTCGGTGATTTCAATGCTCGTGTGGGCAAGGACTCGAGTTCATGGCCAGTGTCCCTTGGAAAATACAACATCGGTCGCATGAATGAAAATGGGCAAAGGCTGCTGGAGCATTGCACCAGTAATGACCTATGTATTACAAACTCTTTTTTTAAAACAAAAGAGATGCATAAGGTCACATGGAAACATCCAAGATCCGGCCATTGGCACCAGCTGGACTTCATCATCACACGGAGACAACATCTGAACCATATATCATTGACTCGTAGTTACCACAGTGCTGACTGTGATACAGATCATTCTTTGGTTGTTGCAAGAGTTAGACTGAGACCAAAGAGAATCTACACAGCTAAACACAAATCTAGCCCCAGGATTAATATTATTAACACTCATGATCCTGAAAAGTGCTTTCAGTTTCAACAGCAACTTGAAGACGCTTTCACTGATACACCAGAAAATTGTACAGTAAATGAAAAGTGGGGTCAAATTAAGGAAACTCTTTATAAAACTGCCGTAGGGTTTACGGCACTGTGGATCATAAGAGGCAGGACTGGTTTGCGGCCAACAGCGAGACTCTGCAGCCCTTGATTGATAAGAAGAAGAAAGCTCTCTTACGAAACAAGGAAAGACCAACGCGTAACACTCTGAGTGAGCTAAGGCAAGCAAGGAAGGATGTGCAAAAGGCTGCCAGGCAGTGTGCAAATGATTATTGGATCAAGTTATGTGAGTCCATTCAAATCGCAAGTGATAAGGGAGACATAAGAAGCATGTATGAAGGAATAAAGAAAGCCTGTGGTCCAGTGATCAAAAGAAGTGCACCATTGAAAACCTTGACTGGAGAAGTCATCACTGATAAGAAACAGCAGATGGACAGATGGGTAGAGCACTATTTGGAGCTTTACTCAAGTGAGACCAAACTAGCGGATGATGCCCTCAACGCCATAGAGGCTCTACCAACTCTTGACCACCTGGACACACTTCCCACCATAACAGAAGTTAAGTGTGCTATAAATGAACTTGCATCTGGCAAGGCTCCAGGTAAGGATGGGATTCCAATAGAGGTTATCAGGAGTGGGCAAGACACACTCACTATACAGATCCACCAGCTAATAGAGCTATGCTGGCGTGAAGGACAAGTCCCACAGGATTTCAAAGATTCAAGCATCATAACACTGTACAAGAACAAGGGGTTATCGGAGCGACTGCAACAACTATAGGGGTATCTCACTTCTGTGTATTGTTGGAAAAGTATTTGCCAGAATTGTTCTGCGCAGACTTCAAGTCCTAGGAGATCAAGTCTACCCCGAATCACAGTGTGGCTTTCGACAGAACCGGTCTACCACTGATATGATATTCTCATTGCGACAAATGCAAGAAAAATGCCGTGAACAGAATCAACCACTGTTTATTGCCTTCATCGACCTCACAAAGGCATTTGATTTGGTCAGTCGTGAGGGTCTGTTCAAGGCACTAAAGAAGATTGGCTGCCCACCAACTCTTCTGTCCATTGTGGAATCGTTCCACACAGGCATGAAGGGTATAATCAAGTTTGATGGTGCAACTTCTGAAGAATTTGAAATCAAGAGTGGAGTTAAGCAAGGTTGTGTACTAGCTCCCACCCTCTTTGGAATATACTTTTCACTTCTACTGAAATATGCACTTTGTGATCAGGATGGTGGTATATACATTCACTCACGCTCAGATGGCGGCCTCTACAATGCTCAGAGATTGAAGGCTAAGACCAAAATTAGGAGGGTACTGATCAGAGAGTTGCTTTTTGCAGATGATGCTGCAGTTACGACCCACTCTGAGGAAGAATTGCAATGTCTACTATCTGCATTCTCCAATGCTTGTTCTGAATTTGGTTTAACAATTAGCAAAAAGAAGACACAGATTATGTCACAAGGTGCACATGGGGTACCATCAATCTTTATTGACGACGCCGAACTAGAGATAGTAGACCATTTTACATATCTAGGATCAGTGGTAAATAGCAAATTATCCCTAGATCAGGAAATCAACATCCGGATTGGTAAGGCAGCAACAACAATGAACAGGTTAAGAAAAAGAGTCTGGGAGAACAGGAAGCTTACTGCCAAAACAAAAGTCCTTGTCTATCAAGCCTGTGTCCTTAGTACTCTTCTCTATGGCAGTGAAACCTGGACAACTTACTCACACCAAGAGAACAACTTAAACAGCTTTCATATGCGGTGTCTGCGAAGAATTCTTGGTATTAAGTGGCAAGACAAAATCACAAATACTGAAGTATTAGGAAAGATCAGGTTGTGTGACAGTTTATTCCATGCTCAGTCTTCGTAGACTTAGATGGATAGGACATCTTAGGAGGATGGATGATGGTAGAATACCAAAGGATATCTTTTTTGGTGAACTTACAGATGGGTAAGAGATCTCAGGGTCGGCCTCTACTACGATACAAAGATGTGTGTAAGCGGGACATGATTGATACAGGCATTGATAATGCACATTGGGAGCAAGTCGCCGCTGAACGTGTTGCATGGAGGGCAAATATCAGAAATGGAATAAAGTCAAAGGAGAAAATTATTGCAGAAAAGTCACACACCAAGCGTTTGAGACGTAAGATGGTGCATGATGGTGGAAATGACCACGTGTTCACATGCACCCACTGTGAACGGACATTTACAGCGCAAATTGGCCTTATCAGTCACACTCGCTACCGCCATAGTTAAAAGTTATTATGCCTTTTTAAAGCGCAAACTATCGTCTGTCAAGACGGCAAGGTGCCAATGGAATGTTGGTTTATACAAGATAATTTAGAAAAATGCATATAAGACCAATATTACAAACCATCAATAAATAAGCATCAATATACATGATGTCAACAAGTGTGAAAACATGGTAAACAATTGAATGTTGTACATGTTAAGTGTGGTGATAGTGAAATCAACATTTATGTATCAGTTCCTGAAACTGAGTGTTGTGTGTTCCTAAAAGAAAGGTACCCTTGTGATGGGAGATTTGGATAAGCCTGGGTCCATTGACTGATGGATCCACTCCAGTTCTGCCCATGACCAAGTCTTCTTCCATCTCAAGTGTGGGTCATCTCTTTCTCTCTCTGGGATCTGGTTTGGTTGGTTGGCCAGTTGGTTGCCAGCTGGTTGGTTGTGGGTTGCCAACTGGGTTGCCACCAAGATTTCACTGTGTAAGATTCACATAAACATATACAATCTTCCCAATACAATATTCTAGAAGTAGGTCGGAAGAAATCTAAATTCCTGAAGTAGGAACTAGTTCCCCTCCCCTCCTCTTTTCTCTAATCTAGTGTTGGGTTAATTTGGGGTGGTCAGAGTTTATCACACTGTGTACTCCTTGTCTCAGTTGGTTCCTGCTGTATGTAAGTTCTCATTTGACCTGGGGTCAGTGAAACGTGTACAGTAAGACAGTGACAAGAGTGAGGAAGTGTCAAGATGCATGTAAATAAATGACAGACATTTATAACATTTCTATCACTCAATTGTGTTTGTAGTGTGTATAAATAATTCTCTGTGTTTTCCCAATTAACCAACTTCTTTTTCTGTGTATAATAACTCCTCTCCCATTATCTGTTGTTGTTGTGGTGTTGAGTGTTGAGTTGTGGGTGGTTGTGTTTGTTAAGTTGCGTTGAGTAATGAGTTAAGTCAACTTCTGGTGGTGGAGTTCCGCGAAGCACAACTTTCCTGATGTAATGCAGTTCATAAGTGCCCTTATCTAATTAAATTGTGACATAAATATAAATATTTATTCCATCAAACCCTATTTATTCAATAGACTAGCTGACCCGGCCCGGCTTCGCCCAGTCCTTTTTGGGGAGCATCTCATTTAATTCATATAAGTAGTCATATAAGTTCCTGTTCCCGTTACCGACTGTCTGTCTGTCTGTCTGTCTGACCCGGCCCGTCTTCGCCCAGACCCTGATGGGGAGCATCTCATTTAATTCATATAAGTAGTCATATAAGTTCCCGTTCCGACTATCTATCTGTCTGTCTGTCTGACCCGGCCTGGCATCGCCCAACACCTGGTGGGGAGCATCTCATTTAATTCATATAAGTAGTCATATAAGTTCCCGTTCCCGACTGTCTGTCTGTCTGTCTGTCTGTCTGTCTGTCTGTCTGTCTGTCTGTCTGTCTGTCTGTCTGTCTGTCTATCTATCTATCTATCTATCTGTCTGTCTGTCTGACCCGGCCCAGCCCATGGTGGAGAGCATCTCATTTAAATTATATAAGTAGTCATATAAGATCCCGTTCCCGACTATCTGTCTGACTGTCTGTCTGTCTTGGGTAAATGTAGGAGGGAGGAGGAAGAGGGAGGTGGAGGAGGGAAGAGGAGGGAGGAGGAGGGAGGAGACAGGAGGAGTAGGGAGGAATAGGAGGGAGGAGGAGAGATTAGGAGGAGGGAGGAGTAGGGTGGAGGAGGAGGCGAGGAGGAGGAGGCAGGAAGAAGAGGGAGGAGGAGGGAGAAGGAGGGAGGAGTAGAAGGGAGCAGGAGGAGGAGAGGGAGGAGGAGGGAGGAGGAGGAGAGAGTAGGAGGAGGGAGGAGGCGGAGGGAGAAGGAAGAGGGAGGAGGGAGAAGGAGGAGAAGGAGGGGGAAGGGGAGGAGGAGGAGGGAGGAGGAGGAATGTGAAGGGAGGAGGAGGGAGGAGGAGGAGGAGGAGGGAGGCGGAGAGAGGAGGAGGAAGAGGGAGGAGGAGGAATGTGAAGGGAGGAGGAGGGAGGAGGTAGAGGGGGAGGAGGAGGAGGAGGTAGAGGGAGGAGGAGGGAGGAGGAAGAGGGAGGAGGCGGAGAGGAGGAGGAGGAAGGAGGAGGAGGGAGGAGGAAGAAGGAGGAGGAGGGAGGAGGAGTGATGAGGAGGAGGGAGGAGGGGTGATGAGGAGGAGGAGGGAGGAGGAGAGAGGAGGAGGAGAGAGGAGGAGGAGGGAGGAGGAGGGAGAGGGAAGAGGAGGAATGTGAAGGGAGGAGGAGGGAGAAGGTAGAGGGAGGAGGAGGAGTGAGGAGGAGGAGAGGAAGGAGGAGGGGGAGGAGGGAGGAAGAAGGAGGAGGGAGAAGGAGGGATGAGGAGGAGGAGGGAGGAGGAGGAAGAGGGAGGAGGATGAATGTGAAGGGAGGAGGAGGTAGAGGGAGGAGGAGGAGGGAGGAGGAGAAGGGAGGAGGAGGAAGAGGGAGGAGGAGGAATGTGAAGGGAGGAGGAGGGAGGAGGTAGAGGTAGGAGGAGGGAGGAGGAGAGGAAGGAGGAGGAAGGAGGAGGAGGAGGAGGGAGGAAGAAGGAGGAGGGAGAAGGAGGGATGAGGAGGAGGAGGGAGGGGAGGAGGAAGATGGGAGGAGGAGGAATGTGAAGGGAGGAGGAGGGATAGGGAGGAGGGGAGGGGAAGAGGAAGAAGGTAGGAAGAAGCTGGAGAGGAGGAGGGAGGGGGTAAGGGACGAGGAGGAGGGAGGAAAAGGGAGGAGGAGGGGGAGGGAGGAGGAGGGAGGAGGTGGGAGGAAAAGGAAGAGGGTGGAGGAGGGAGGAGAAGGAAGGAGGAGGAGAAGGAGGAGGAAGAGGGAGGAGGAGGATGGAGGAGGGGGGGGAAAGAGGGAGGAAGAGGAAGGAGGAGGAAGAGGGAGGGGGGGAAAGAGGGAGGAGGAGGGGAGAGGGAGGAGGGGAAGAGGAAGAGGGTAGGAGGAGGAGGGGAGAGGAGGAGAAGAAGGGAGAAGGAGGGAGGAGGAGGGGGGAGGAGGAGGGGAGAGGAGGAGGGGGGGCGGAGGGGAAGAAGGAGGAAGGGGAAGGGGGGAGAGAAAGGGGGAGAATGAGGAGGGGGGGAAAGGGAAAGGGAGGTGGAAGAAAGGGGGGAGGGGGGAAAGGGGTAGGGGAGGGGAGGTAGGGGGGGAGGGGGAAAAGGGAGGAGGAAGAGGAGGGGGAGGGGAGGAGGAGGAGGAGGTGGGGAGGAGGAGGGAGGAGGTAGGAGGAGGAAGGGGAAGAGGGGAAAAGGGAGAAGGAGGGGGGAGGAGATGAGGGAAAAGGGGGCGGAGGAGGAGGAGGAGGCAGGAGAGGAGGAGGGTGAGGAGGGAGAGGGAGGAGGGGGGAAGATGAGGGAGGAGGGGGGAGGAAGCGGAGGGAGTAGGAGGGAGGAGGAGGAGGAGAGGGAAAGGGAGAAGGAAGGGGGAGAAGGAGGAGGGGGGGGGGAAGGGATGAGGGGGAGGAGGAAGAGGAGGAGGGGGGAGGGAGGAGGTGAGGGGGGAAGGAGGGGGAAAAAGAGAGGAGGGGGAGATTCGCCTTCCAAATTTCATACTCGTCTGTTTTTCCCCTTCTACACGACTGTAGATAACTTCCTTACACATAAAAAGATGAATTTGTTATTGAATTGCCGTGCATGGAGGAATATCAGCCCAGCAGAGTTGATCAAAAACCAAAGACTGAGATCTACGGAGAGCCTATGAACGCCTACGCCAGCCGGCACGGCACTTGATGATGATGATTGTCCGTGTGAACGATTCTGTGTAGTCACGTCATTTTCTTCCCTTTCCCTAGCGTTTTGGTTCGGGGATTCTTTCATCATCATCATCATATATTTACGTACGTATTTTGGGAGGGGGAGGAGGGAGGAGGAGGAAGAAGAAAAAAAACTATGACAGTTGACAGCTCTGGAATGAAAGGAAGGCGTGTAGAAAATTTCATCTCAATCGGATGGGCCGTTCGCGAACAAAAAAAGGACATAAATTTACATCATACATATTTACATACATACATTTTGTTTTATAAATATAGATAGATGAAGCAGAAAGGAAAGATTGATTTCTCTTTCAGCTTTCTAGTTTGTAAATAGGCATTTTAATAGGCATTTTAATTGCTGGAACCAAGTAGCAGCAATTAAAATGGGAAATAAAGAGGGTAGTTACGAACAGATAAAGCTAGGAGTACGACAGGGGTGTGTCTTGTCACCCGATCTCTTCTCCCTGTATAGCGAAGTAATAATGAGAGAGATCAAAGAGAAGCCAGGAATACTAATCGGAGGATATAATATAAACAATATACGCTATGCAGATGACACAGTATTGGTAGCGGATAATGCAACAGACCTACAACAATTGTTGAACAGTGTAGTAACAGAGAGTGCACAGAAAGGACTGTCCTTGAATATCAAGAAAACAGTAACAATGGTGATATCAAAGAAAATGGGGACGCCAAAATGTGACATAGAAATAGAAGGGGAAATTCTCAACCAAGTGGATAATTTTAAATACCTAGGGGCACTTATAACATCAGATGGAAGATGTACAAAAGAGATTAAGAGCAGAATAGGGCAGGCAAAGACAGCATTTCAGAAAATGAAGAGTATCTTATGCAATAAGTCGCTATCAATGAATGTAAGAAAGAGAGTACTAAAATGCTATATAGAAACCAGTTTTGCTGTATGGCAGCGAATCTTGGAATGTAAATGAACAAATTAGGAAGAACTTGGAAGCAAACAGAGATGTGGTTTTTAAGACGAGTGTTGCGAATTCCTTGGACTGCCAGAGTAACTAACAACGATTGCCTGAAAGAGGCTAATGAAACTAGAACACTATATACAACAATAAGAAAGAGACAAACATCTTTCTTTGGTCATGTGATGAGAAGAGAGGCATTGGAGAACATCGTGACAACTGGAAAGATCGAGGGGAAGAGAGGCAGAGGCAGACCAAGAGAAATGATGCTGGATGGATTGAGACGGTGGCATGGAGGAATATCATCAGCAGAGTTGATCCAGAACACCAAAGACCGAGATCTGTGGAGAGCCATGAACGCCTACGCCAGCCGGCACGGCACTTGATGATGATGAAATAGGCATAAATAAGTGTTTAGAACAAGGACTTTTCTGTACACGAATGTCTTTTAGCGTAGATAGTGATAGCCCTTTTTTAAACCAAAATTTTTTGGTTTTTCTTTTCTTTTTTTTAAAATTTTGCCAAAAAAAGAGCTTTTAGGAAAAATTTTTTAATTTACTTCGTAAAAGTTTTTCCTTAAAGGAAAAAAAATTTTAAAAGAAA